>JAMKCH010048884.1:0-19791 GCA_023653785.1 Ophioderma brevispina
AATACAGGTCATTCTATTGACTTAATATTAGTGCCCTACAAAAAAAGCCCCGCCCGCAGGATATATTCCAAAATACATGCGTTTCCACTATTCAAAGGTCAAGTCATTTATTTGCATTATATAGCTGTGACACACTTAGTACTTATGACAAATAAGTTGTTTTTATTAAAACAAATATTGTATATATATACACACTGGCAAGCATTCAAAAAGAGCAGTTTGAAAATCAATTACAGGAACAGAAGGCTGCCCTTAATGTCATCAAAATGGCGTGAAATAACAGGAAGGCCACATTTATATAATACGAGTGTAGTGTATTTGAACACGCAGTTTGGTGGAAAATGTATTTTAAATTTTAGCGACGGTAAAAGAGTTTACTCACCTTCAGTTTAACAAAAAGATTAAAACAAAGCACGTTTCTTCCCGAGTCTATAACTGACCGGAGTGGAATTGCTTACAATGTAAGAAAAAATACTGCACAGAAGTATATGCATTGATTTAGTCTAAATTCTATTTTCAAGTAACTCTGCGATATCGATTCAACATTCGAATTAAGTCAGCAACTAATTTAAGCATCCAATTGTTCACCTGACCTGTATTTCAAAAATTCATTGAAGCATTGAATAATTCTATATACTATCCCCCCCCCCCCAATCCTTAGGGACCTGAATGAATCTTGTGTGTTGATCAACAGCTCACCATGACATACTTCATGTGCTCTATTTTTCTATCTGACAAGCAACCATGACAACGTATGAGGATATGACTAATGGACTGGTAGTTTGTTTGCATAGCCATGAAATCTGTTGATTCATAGGTGATAACCAGGCATTGACTGTACCACACACAGGAATTAGGAAACTTACCTGCTGCTGGTGTTGTTTTTATGGTAAACATGAAAGTAAAAATGGGCAAAAACACAGGGATTCCACTAGGAATCCTCAGTCAGTTATCATTTTTCAAACGCGATAAAAATCAACTCCGGCAAAAGTGGCATGCATGCCCCTTTCTAACTGTTGGCGCTAAGCGTACATTAATGATTGGCAAGTGGATGGCATCTGACCACGGTGGCTTAGGAAGACCATAACCCGATGTTGTAAAAGCATTAAAACATTAACTTGGAACTTACCACGATCCAATGGTGTGTGCCAAAGGGTCGTGAAACCCGAATTAGAAATACATCAAGCCCAAGCTATATAGTGCATGCAAGAGTGAGTAACTTAGTATCCCGGAAGGACATAGTTCATAGCCTGACGTGTATGATTGATATTACCTGTTGTGTGTAAAGTCTATGACTCTTAACACAAAGAAAGCTTGCAACCGCCTTAGCCAATGGTTAATTAAAATGAATGCTAGGGGGGGGGGGGGGGAAAAAAAATAAGGTTCATACCATATCTGTTGTTGTGGTGGATGAATATACATGTTCAGTCTAGAATTGACACGAAAAAACTTGCAAACGCCTAGGCAATGGTTATATAAAAATTGAAGGGGTAGCAAAGATAAAATCAGCGAGCATTTCACCCATCCCGTAGTAATGCACGTTAGCTGGTGGTTTTCAGGGTTTTTTATGGACAATTAGGTTGATTTAGCTAAAATGTCAGATTTGTCATTGATTTGCAAAAAAGTGAGTTGGGGGATTGGGGGTCTAGGGGTGTTTTTTGGGGTAAGAAATTGGTTTTTAAAATCGGCTCAAATAGGGGCCAGCACAAAGCATAATACCAAACCAGCACGCACCAGCGCACAACCCAAAAGCACGCATACAAACGCACATAGGCATGCACAAGTACACCACAGAGCGCACACAGCCCAACATAGAGCACATATATAGAGCACGCATACAACACTTAGCTAAAAAAGCACAAGCACATTATACACATAGCACCCACAGCAATAGCACCTAAATACTAAATTCCAACTTACATAGGCCCACCATAAATTGCACATTTTACCCAGCTTCTCAAAATCACTAGGCCGATAAATGGACCAAATATTAATCTTAAAAAGTATTTGCGAAATTGGAATTTGATTGGGTTACCTAGAGGCATTTTTTAAGGGTAGTAGGCTTGTAAATCAGCTCAAATGGCGGTCTTTCGCGAGGAAGGATTGCCCCAGAACCCCCACTTACTAACTACTAGTGCAGTTCACCCGTGTTGACCTGTATTGGAATGGAGAAAGAAACATGAGGAGGCCTACCTTTTCGTTTCAAGAAAATGTGAAAGTCCGTTAGAAGAACATTTGGGTTTTTTTAAAATTTCTACATTTTTACACTGGTTTGTTTTCCTACGTGATGTGGTCAAGAACAAAAAAGTTGATCAGTAAACAGAGAATAAGAGCCCCAAAACTACATTTTGACAAATTATGTGTCCGTTTATAACTGGAAAGGGGAAACCACAAAACACAAACAAAGAGTGTCAATGTCACTACAGACCGCTTTTTTGCGGCCTTTCATCTAATAGCATGAGAAATAAGAAGAAATATTGTTTTATCTACTTTTCTAAGTATTTAACATGGTATGAACACCAAAATCATAGATAATTAAGTTTTTAGACCCCAGCCACACAAATTTGTCAAGGTATTTTACTAAAGACTGGTTGCGTGATTGAATATATTTGTGCACAAGTGTACATCAATTAGCCGAAAATGGAATTGTTGAAAGCACTATACATTTCTAATTGGGTCATATGATAAGGATAAGGACCTGCCTGAGTGCATTCGACAGGATAACTTCGCACGCGACCGTATGGTCAGTGCAGCCAGCACGAGAGCCGACTTTGAGAAAAACAAATAGTATCAAATCATTACATTAACACTAATAATTAACGTAATGTATCTAAATTTTGAGTATGTTTTAAAATAAATTAAAAAAAAACATCTATATCCAACAGTCCAAAGTTATACTCTATAAATGTGCCAAAACCAGGGGGTGAAGCCCATTACAAAACAGTCGTCCGTTGTGGGCGCTTGGGCCATTTTGAATATTGCACGAATAATTATTAGTTTTGGGTGCTTGTATATCACACCATGTCAATTCGATACAACAATCCGGCAAACAATATCAGTTGTGGATGTTGGGGGCTATTGGTGGTTAATTTTGTCCTACCGATGGCCACACAACGAATGATATGACACGTCAGTCGTCTTGATTTAATAAACCGCCTCAAAGAATACCTCTTTTACCTAAGCGCGCCGAAGCACCTAAGCGAGTGAGTATCTGAGCACAATTATCCAGGTGCACTTATTCTTACACCTGGCCACTTCTAACACATACATCACTTTGTATCACTACCGATCAGTGGATATGCAAAGCGGCACCCACGGCACCCACAGTATGTTAAAGAAGCGGAGGCAGCCATTGCTTTATACGTTGGTACTTATGTTTTCTTTGTGAGTCGGCAAAAACATGCGAGACGATGAATTCTATTAAGATTACGTATAAACGTTTTGCCTCTCTATTATAGAACCTATTTGGCCAAAAAGACCTTGACGCAATCATTGTTGATTAAGTTTGGTTTTGAAAATGACTGGAAGTGCGAGGAAAATCAGACTCTCTAAGCAGCTTAGAGTGGCTAATCTTTCTGCACCGCCCTGGCAGTTTCAAAACAAAAACCATTAGTAATGAAAAACGCCGTCACTGAAATTGAAAGAAAGATAGATTTCGCACTGCCCTTACTTTTCCAAAACAAACCTCAGTGGCGATTTGCATATAAATGCATATAAAGTTTCTTCTACCAATCCAATGACCACTGTGTAGGATAGTAAAGAACCCAACGCAGACCTGTTAATGTACAAAAACATTGAATAGTTTCTGCATTGAAAACGAATTTTATTTGTGAATTGTGGTTTTCTTGAAAGTCACAAATTAATTATAATGGGCCTACTCTTATATAGCACATGATATTTTTAGCCTTTCTATACCTCCGTGCAGTGATGTCATAACATTGACGCAGCTTGTACGACCGCGTCAAGGTATGCCATCTTGTGCGCGCGTGAAAAAAAACGCCGTCGCTTTAAGCCCAGCGCGTGCGGTTTCGGTGCGCCCATTCACTTCTCGCGCTGACGTTCAGGCACAAGGTATATGGAAATTCAGTTATAGCACAGCTAAAATTTCTGAAAGCTTTCTAATTTGAACAAATTATAAATAAGGAATTTATATTTAAGATCAAATTTAAATGTCCAAGACGATATATTTCGTCCTTTGAGAGTACAAAAAAGCTTGTTCCCGTTAATTAAGATATACGAGTTCGGAAAGAAACGTACCAAAATACATTATTGGAATGGTCTGGATGTGAATTCAACACTACTTTAAACGAGAAACCAATGTTTTTTTCACACATAATTTAAGTTAGACTGACACCAAGATTGTAGATACTAAGTTCGTAGATAGAGGCGTATAATACGATGCAGGTATGTTACTTGAGCAGTAACCCCCGCAGCCGCGCGCAATTGGCTGTAAGCCTGCTAGAACTAAACACGGGGCATCCCGGATGCTCATCAGTCCCGGTAAGGGTATGTAGCCTGGCCTCTGACTATGTCTTTCAGTGTGTAGAACTTATGGACCCATCTTGTTCACATTCATGCGAGGACAATTGAATATTAATTTTAAAGAACAAATATACAGATGTTGAATCTAAAAAGGAATTTTAGTATGGGAATAACAGCCACTTTTTTGGAAAAAATAAAGATTGATGACCGTCACGGCATTGATTGTTAGTATTTTGCTTAGGGGGACCCATTCAGTAAAAAACCAACCGATTATAGTCATCGTACGTCGGTTTTTGAAATCAGTAGGGAAAAGTCAAATTTTGTACGTTTAGCACATAATACACGGTTTGTCTTTTGGAAAAAAAAAAATAGCACTGGCAGAAGGTCATGTAAGACCTTGATTTAACATAGTCGGATTTATAATATATCGGTCGCCCCCGAAGAGCAAACGATATTGATACCGACACGTGACCTGGACCTGAAACGTGGACACCAAAACTATTCATCTCGTTACCGTTTATAACTAAATACGGCAAAGCACAAGCATTCTGTATCTCTGTTGTCACCGCGTAATCGATCACGATGTGAGACATACATGTGGTTCTGTTAAGTAGGGAGGACACGATCTTATCGATTTGGGCATTGGGGATTTCCAACGGTATTTGCTGGAAAAAATGTACAGCCTTTACTATGGCCGTCTCGTTCCCAGAGCAGTGCATTAAAAAAATCATCTCATTTAAACCTTCTGTTCAAAGATCTTAGTTATATCCATGATAAATTAAGAAAAAAAATATGAAGTTCACATCAATAACTGCTTCTTGTTAAATTACATGTGCCATAACTCAAAAACTCCACCAAACTTCCCGCAAAGTAATCTCTATCAAAAATAATACCCTTGAAAATACGCGCCATGGCTACAGATCTATGCGCTCTTTAGCCATTCGCACCGATACACTCTAATTTCAAAACAGCCCTATTATATTAGTATACACCCCAAAACCATTGCAGCTGGATATTGAGCAGTAATCGATATCAAATGAATTGACGCGTATTTATAGTAGCGTAACAGGTGTGTGTGTGTAGTTGTGGTGACCCGCGTCCATTATCTAATGACCCGTGCATTATCTCGGTGACCGTGCCAGATCTGAGACCCTGCTTTATCTGCACAGAGCCCAGGATTCGTGAAAAATAAGGCACGCTGAAACAATAAGATATATACTCTGGGAGTAGATAGATGCCTAACATGGTCAGTGAAGACGCGATGCCCGCATTGTTGCTTTGTAGCAGATGATGGGCAACCAGCTATAGTGATTCTTTAGTGCGGAGTCCTATCTATAAACTTAAGTTTAAGTGCATTCAAGAGTTTCTGCATACTCCGTTAGTGTGTAAGGGGAGGGTCCAACTTGGACCCCCCTCCTCTGAAAACATATTTCCATAACTTTTGCATGAAATTGGCACACGTAAGGATACCTAAAGACAGGCATTATTACTGAAAGAAAATTCAAAAAATTGATTGGTTCGGAAATAAGGGGCGAAACGCCTCTAACTTTCCACTATGTGCGCGAAAAACGGCCATTTAGTTTTTTCCTTCTCGCATATTGTGCACTGAAAAAAAAATTAACTATATGTTGTTTTGAGTTAAGAATAGACTAAATTAATTAGGTGAACCCCAAAGTAGGTATTGAAATATTTAGGAGTTTTAGAGACTTTTTCCGAAAACTACGATTTTACCATTCATTGTCCAGGGAAATGAATTCCGGGCATAATGTAGTATTTACATACTAATAGTTAACGAGACATAATCAATTTTAATTATTCATTGGCATTGATTGTCAGAAGAAGTCGACAGCATGGCAGTAAGCACCAAATGTCAACAAATTCAATATAATGCCAGAAATTATTTTGTCAACGACTGTCCCGGCCTGCGTTGCACAGGGGGTCCTAGGGGCCCAAGTTAATTTTCTCGGAAATTAACTATAGGATTTCATTTTTTTCATTTTCATGAAAAGTTCCATCAACTAAAAGTTCTTCAACGTGCAAAAAAAAATTAGCCAAAAAATATCGTTTGAGTTTTAAAACGCGACGCGCATAAACCAAAATCCTGGGTCCACATGGACCCCCTCCACTTGTTAATTTTCTCCCAGATTGCCGAAAATAGCTAGGGTTAATTCTCAATATGTTGAATGTGGAATATTTTGAATTTACGGATGGGAAATTAGCACATGCATAGGGTGGAAAATTTTCACATGCATATAGGGAATACATTGGGGACAATATTACCGGCTGAAATGTTTTGGCAATGCTCTGTTGCACTGTAGACATGGTAGACATACCCACCGTTTGTTACATGAGGAATTAAAGAAATACATTGCACACTTCACATTAGACTTTGAAAAACCTACCAGGTATTTCTTTTTCAGGTTACTTCTTAAAAAAGATGGGCAATAATAAATCAGTGTATTGGGTGCGTTGTACTCTATCTGACCTGCAGTATTATTTGAAGGCCAATGCTTGAATCATCTGAATACTTAGTTTGTTTTGGCTGAGTGCAAATGCACAATGTATTTTTTTAGGTTGCAAGTTACAAGGCTAAAGGATTTATTTCACAATACATTCCTTGGCCTTAAGTTTAAAAACAATATAAAATTGTACTGGAAAACACAGTTTATCTTTGAAAGAAGTTAAATATTGTTTGACTCGGATAGCTTGTAGTAGGTTATTTGTTCACGGAATAAAGCACAGGTTTATTCCGTTAAGGTTTTACTTTTTCTCCTTTTTTTCTTTTTTCCCCTTTTTTCTTCTTTTTTTTAAAACCTACACAGCTTAAAGTGAATCACGAAGTTGGGAATAAGTAGGCCAAAATCAATAATAATAATAATAAAAAAAAATTACAATGGAAACAAAAGAAAATATATTTAAATATAATAAAATAAAAAATAAACAAAATCAAAAGAATTAACAATTGAACAATGAGTGAAAAAAGTAACCGCTAAAAGACAAATAAAAAAGAAAAGACAAATAACAAATAAGAATATAAAGAAAAACAATATTAAATTCAAATTAATTAAAATACATAAACTAATAAGCAAATTAAATAAAAACAAAAATTAATAACAAAAGTTAATGAACAAAAATAAATGTAAAAAAATAAAAAATGCAACTAAATGAAAATACATCAATAAACAATGTACTAAAATAAAAATGAACTAATAAAAATAAAAATCTTTAAAATAATAAAAAATAAAGATAAATTGATAAACTTCTTCTTTTTTTATTTCCATATCATCGACAGTTATAATGAGTACAAGTGAGGAAGTGAGAAAAAATAATGCAATTATATAGCGGAGGTGACCAAAAGGCCAAAGTTGGCCAGACGAGGGCACCCCAGTTCATAAAAGTCATACAAATAATTACAAAATTAAAACTACAAAAAAGGTTGCAACTAAATGTTTGGGTAGCTAATTATGACCCAGTTAATGAATCAAAGCAAAACACTGCAACAAAATTAATGTTAGATCTCGGTATACGACATCAGCAAATGATGACGCTTAAGTTGCTTTTTAAACGCATACATGTTTTTAATACTTAATATTCGGTGATAATTTATTCCAGTATTGTGGGGCTCATTCTTCTTATCACTCTTGATGCAAAACAAAGTCTAACGTAAAACTCATCTGTGCTTCTCGTGATACGACTGTTTCTATAATTAAAGTAATTAAAAAAGTTGGTGTGAAACAAAATTGTACATTAGCACCCCAAGATCGAATTTGTATAACATAAAATGCATAAGCAAAAAAAATAATAATAAAAAATAAACAATTATAAAATTTAGTTGGAACATGTGAAAAATACACAAAAATACACGTTGATAAAATATGAAAAGCAAGGAGTTTATTCAGGAAAGATGTGGCCTGTTATTATTAAAATACTAATTAAAATAAAACAGTAATAGTAAATAATGAAACTTGAGCATAAATACGAACAACGTTAGTAAGTAATTAAAAGTTTAAAAATATATTAAGAAATATAAGAGCAAAATATGACAAAATATTAAAACTAAAAAGTGATACAAATTAATTTAAAAAATAAAACCCGAATATTAAAAATGAAAAAAAATGACAAATACATTAAAAAAAAAGAATACGAAGAAAAATGTTTTAAGCAATTATAAAAAATTTTAAAAAAATAGACAGAAATGTGACAAATAGTGAGCCAAAATAAAATAAGATTTAACAAATATAATAAAATATAGGAAAAAAAAGAGGAGAAAATGTTCAAAAAACAAAATATACACACAATTTAAAAAAAAATAATTACAAATATGTTGGTTTTTTTAATTTTGGTGAAAATGAGAACCTGAATAGGGCGGGGAAGGGTTGTGTTGGTGGAGGGGGTGATTGGCAAACACTCTTGTATAAGAACACCGGGGGTAGTTGGGAAAGGGATAGTTGAGAAGGAAGTCTGGTAGAGGTTTCATGGTATGCAAATGAGGTATTGCCATTTATATTCCGTTAAGCGCTTCTGCCCAACATCAGAGGGTCGTCGAGTGCCAAATTGTGTAAACACGTATTTCAATACGGAATAAATCGCAATCTCATCATAGTGCGCAGTTCACACTCCATAGAAAAACGTTTTACACAATACTAGGCGATCCATCAAGCCTAAAAGGCTCAAAATAGAGTTGAACCCTACTCAAGATACACTAAAAGATCTGAGAGGTGTTTAGGTCAATTCGAGGGTGCTGAGTTCAAATCTGCTACAAAATTGATAAGTTGGTGCAAAGTGTTGAAATTCTTGTTTTAAAGGGACACTACCCGATTTTATGATAAACATAGCTTTTTTAATAGGATACAAGTATGCACATCTTCAAGATATTTTCAACGTCACATTAAAGGTCATGCAGGATATTAAATTTGTTTGATTTTTTGTTATTAAAATGTATGAAAACCTCTACCGTTAATTGATTAAAGGGGTACTACCTGATTTAAGAGCTTGTCAAGTAAAGCACCAACTTGGGTGAATATTATTTGCACCGTAAACCTTTACACATGGATGGTGGCAACTGTCAAAACAGTTGTACATTTAAATGAGTTCAAAATACCTACGAAGGGATCATTCATTTTTAGATTATATTTTGATAGGCCATGATATTTAAGGCAGTTATTTTTCCCTGCTCAAAAGCAAGTGAGTATAACATGAATAAATATGAATCTTATTTGAATATTCGGAATAAAGAACATTCATGAGTAAAATGCTGTAACAATGACAGCATCAGTACGAATAATAGTAGCACTTAGTCTAATAATTCTTTTTCAGAATAAGTTCTAATTTGACAAATCAAATTAACTACTTGACTCCAGTCTGTCTTTCAAGTGAGGCTAGCATTTTGGTTATATGCTCTTTTACCGTGATAACTACGAGTCTTGATTTGCTATGAAAACTTTCAAGGTCATGATCTTCAGGCTAAAACAGTCCGGAGGGAGGTGGCACTGCATATCTAAAGTGACGGGTATGTGTCTCGGTCATCAGGTGAAAAGTATAGGGGCCTTTCCTGTAAAATATGTACCAACAAGTAAGGGGCCATTCAGTACACAGCCTGAATAAGAATGGGTGTCATCCAGTATGAGACTCTAAGAAGGGGACATTGAGGTAGCAACCTGAAGTTCAAATAGCAAGTGCGTCTCTTCCAGAGTTCAAATTGCCATGAAATTATAAAAATTGTTGCCAAGTGTTACGGTCACCTTGACCAAGGCCAAAACACCTCAAAACTACGGATTCAAACTCCTGAATAACTAGACAATACACTGTGAACTTGATTACAAATTTTAAAACAAAGTATTTATTTTAATTGTGTGTCTAAATCAGTCTCAATCAAACATCAATTAGGTATCAATAATCAAAGATTTATCTATAATAAAGTTGTTAATTAATGAACTACTAAACTTACTACCTGGTGTGTGCCGCGAACGCGGGCTACAGTAAGATTACTATAAAGATGTAGAACTTGCAAAGAGTCCTGGCGAATATTCCAGCGCAAAACTTCAATTTCCTATAGTGGGACGTGTCCACGGACGACTTGTCCTTACTTGACTCCCGAAGCCCGGAGGTCGACTAAATATAAAGTCCAAAAGTGCTGTAGCTTGTTTATCCTTGGATAACTCAGAGGCCACGGAATACAAAACCGAAGACGGCTACACAGTCGGACGAAACTACTGGAGCTGAGACTACTACGACAATGTCCACTACAGAAGACTATATTTGACTGCGATTACTGTCGCTGTCAACTTGAAGCAACTAGGTGTCACTATACTCTGCTAATAACTTGGAGTATATGTTGTAATACGTGCTAAGAACTTGGAGCAGATGTTACGGAAACTCTGCTAATAACTGAATTGGAGTAAAGATGTTATGATACTGACTCATCTTCTCTACCAGAGCTTTTATATCCTCTCCCACAATACTAGAAGGATTGGTACTCTTATATGAGTCAGGTTACTAAATCTAGTCCCTTTACATCATTAATCTGGAAATGCCTCTACCATTTCCACATGTACGGTATAGATTGGGATCTCGCCATAGAAGCGTACTCCTGACTGTGTAATTGAACAGCAGTGCGCCACTAGGGTCAGACTCAATTACTTGGGGTGATTCTCCTAGAATCCAGAACTTATATGAATCACTAAGGGTCTAGACGCTTCTCCGGTTTTCTGTTTTCTATTCTGAGATCTTTGTTCAGTATATTGCTTTACACATCCACCAATTATGCACACAAACAGGTATATTTATGTGATAGACTTAGACTAATTATAATAATTTTATGTGGTAATTTATGATTAATCTTACTCAAAGTGAAATAAAATCCATTGCTAATTCTTGGGGGGCTGTAGACAAGAAATTATAAGAAAGTTGTTCAAAAATGTGCGCGAGCGTGCGCAAATGTTGAAATTTGGATGTTTAAAATTGTTTTTAAAAGAGTGGAAATTGTGAAAAAAGTGGTGGGGAGCAGGAAAGAAAGAAAATGGGGGGTTATGGAGTCTCTGAAGATTTTAAAAAGCGGGGTTTTGGATAAATAGGTAGGACAGCAGCACAAAAGGGTCATGTGCCACAAAACAGTTGGAAAAAGAGGGTCTATCCGGAGGCACATTCTGCGTAACCATGTGGAAGTGCCCACCCCCCCCCCCCCCACCACCAGTGCCACCACCCGAGAGGAGAAAAGCTAGAGGATGAGTAATAGGTATACGACGACAAAGGAATGTACAAGTACTACATTATACAAAATGTTCCTCGTCAAATAAATTTTACTTGTTTGCTAGTCAAATATGCTGGAAAATCTGTAAAAGCGACCCAAATGTAGTCATATTTTTTCTGACAAAATATTCTGGTCAAAATGACCTAGTCAAAAGTGTTTTGACTACTGAGGTGACAAGTAAAATGATCTAACCTGTTTTCTAGTCAAACATTTTACTGGTGAACAGATCCATTTGAACCAGAAAACCGGTCAGTTTTGGACCAGAATGCTTTTCAAATATGATTATATTTTGTTGATTTTACCAGATTTTCCATTCAATTTACTATAAAAAGAAACATTTAGCATCATATATGACGAGGCATTTTTAAAGAGGTAACGATTTGCCTGTAAGCACAGAGTGCCCTTTCACAGAGTAAGTAAGAATAATAATATAATAAAATGCATTTATATGCCGCTCCACAGAGAACCCTAACGCCTTCTAAACACTAATACTTTAAAACAAATACTGAAATATACAACATGACATAATCAGTACATACAGCATAAGTATGAGAAAACTAACAAATTTAAAAAACGCATTAGGAAATATGCTTACAGACACTGGTGGAAGGTGCTTCTCTAATGTTATGGTGCTTGTTCTATAGCCTGGGACCAATGACTTAAATGACTGTCACCAAATCTAAGCTTGGTACGAGGTACCGTCAGAATTACTGTCCAACACATACAAATTTAAACCACCAGTAAGATATGAGGGAGCCTGTCCGTGAAGAACAATCTCACATAAAGGATTTTGTATCTTATACGTTCCTCAACCCTATCGGCAGGGCCATAGCACATAAGTCAAGTGGTTTAGAGATGGCATCCCAATGCCGCAGATCATTTGAAAGCATCTAAAAAGAATACCAGTAAAGACTAGGCTTGCTTTGAACTAATTTAGATGCATTTTTCATGCGGATTCCATATGCCCGAAAAATTGATCATTTTGACCTTTTGAAACAAAAATTGACAAAAGTGAAGTGGGGTGTCATGTTCAATTTGGGGGAGGAAGCAGGGGCAAGAGCATTTCAGGGGGACACACGTATTCCACATACCCTGTACTTTACCTTCTTCAATGGGGCAAGAGTAGCAGTCAGTAGTAGTAAACCACAGTTTTAAACCTGTTTTGGGTGGTCCCCGCAACCGGGGGTGGCCGATTCACCTCACACTCAGAGCAATCGCCCTTACTCCCTCCTTCCACTTCGCCCGAGTCAATGCATCCCCCATCTCAACCCAACCCCCGACTTCCCTCCTCCCTTGCTTCCTCCATGTCCTCTTTGGTCGGCCCCTCTCCTCAAACCACCCAACTCAAACTCAAAAGCCCTTTAAAACCTGCTCCTCATCCTTCCCCAGCACGGGCCCTAACAACGTTCACCATTCGCCTTCGCCAGTCCGGCCAGCCGCCTCTTCCAAACCCACATCACTCATCCAATCCCCTCAGTGTCTTCCTATCCATCAACTTGACACCACACATCACTCTCACATTGCTCTCTCTGCCTTCTCAAAATCCCCATCTCATTTTCACTCATGCAACCATGTCCACTCCCAACAGCATCACTGATCCACACAACTCCTATACACGAATCCCATTTCTTCATCTTCAAATGAATCTTCTCCCAAGTTCCAACTCCCACATTCTCAAACTTAACCCACCCCTACCTTAACTCGGCTGTCACAGCAGCCGCACATCCACACCACCCGCCCTAATCCTGTCACTAGGTATGTGAACTCCTTCACGTTTCCACCTCATCACACAACTTTTTCCACCTCCTTCCCCCCTTGCTCCCACTCAACTCCCTCTGCAATCTTCCACACACAATTCCCTTGCCAACTTGGGTCACTCTCTTCATCTTGTTCATCTCCATGAATTCCATTTCCACATTTCTCACACCACACTGAATTTGCCCTCACCCTCTCTCCACAGGAAGGAAAACATTCTGACTGGGGCTGCTTCCCCCTCCCCCCCCCCTTCCCCCGCTGGTTACCCGTCACTGTTTGGATCATATCATTATATTGCACTAAACGAATTCTCAAAAAGATGCTTAAATAAGTAAGTCCATTATCATTTTTTGAGTAGAAGCGTTCAAACACTTTTCTAGACTAATTTTTTGTGCTGATTACTAAAATGCCGTTGCTTGCCAATTTTGAGTGGCAACGGGGTCAACATGAAAAAAAAAAATCAATTGCCAAAAAAAAATGGCCGCAAATGCAATCCTATTTATATTTATTTTTTAATTAATTGCATATCAACTTTTAAGATTTTCTCTTACTTCTATATATACCTGTCCCTTGCATTTTGCGTTACTGTCCCTTTTTCCCTATTCCCTGTGCAACACAGTGCTTCATAGCCTATGACCTGTCTGCGTTACTTACTCTGTATTACGCATAGGACCATGAGCTAACACACGCCGGTGCGAGAAAAGTGCTCAAGGGCTTTTCTTGGTAGAAGCGCAATTGTAGAGACTCTATATCATCAATAACATATGTGAATTTTATTATGATAGAAATCGAAAAATGGTTAATTTAAAAGGTGGTATTTTGGTAGGGTTATAATGTAAATCTATGGCAAAAATCACCAGTGATTGCTGAGCAGATTCAAGAGGGCGTCATGGACAAACGGTTAGACCTATACTCTTCGTAGAGCTGAACAAACCCGATAATGTTATTCTCTACATGGGGATGTAATTGGTGACATTACGGTGTGAAAAACGATCCGAAAGACAATTGCGAACAAAAGGCTTCCAACATGTGTAAAAACATGCCTACTCGCCAATGTTCATGCACACAGTGTGTGGTAATCGCTATCCATAGCCTATCCATTGATCAGTGATTGGATGGTGCCCTGTGAAACTGGGAATTCATTTAATACGATCAAAACTTATGAATGGATTCATGTCACAATGATTTGGTGGGGCGCAAAGGTCGAGGCCCGTTCAGGGACCACTACTTGCACTATGGAAGCATGAAACATATTTCCAATAACTTACCAGCATAAGTTATTTCCCCATGAGCCGAAATTAGAGCAAATTAAAATGGCCGCCAAAATACTGACGTAATAAAAGAAAAATAAATCGCGGTCCCAGGACAG
Organism: Ophioderma brevispina; assembly: GCA_023653785.1. Classification (NCBI taxonomy): domain Eukaryota; kingdom Metazoa; phylum Echinodermata; class Ophiuroidea; order Amphilepidida; family Ophiodermatidae; genus Ophioderma; species Ophioderma brevispina. The sequence goes on from JAMKCH010048884.1 coordinate 14,856, forward strand.
GCATTGTTTAGGACAAGCGTTTCAAACAAACTTTTCTAGACTTGATTTTTGTGCTGTGATACGAAAAATTGACGGTTGCTTTGCTGAATTTTAGTGACACGGGGTTCAAAATGTAAACAAATAAAAATGGCCGCCAAATGCAACAAATTTCATTTTATTATTTTATTAAATTAATGCATATCTACTTTAAGAGTTCTGACTACTTCTATATGACTGTTCCTTGCAAGCTGAACATATTTCATGAACTTACCGAAATTAAGTTCTTTCCCCAGTGAGCCGAAATTAGAGACAAACGCAAAATGCCCGCCAAAATACTGACGTCGTAATAAAATGAAGAAATACCATCGCGGCTCCCCAGACCGCGAGTGTCGTTTGCCGTAGCGCTTTGTGATGAGGTCAAAGGTGAAGTGAGGTCACCAAGGTCACATGGGTCACCAACATGTCACCCCACCCCGCCCCCTCCTTCCACACAGTTACATCATAGTAGCCTTACGGAAATCATACAGCATGCAATATATTAAGATTTTAACAGTTTGACCACAGGGACACACACAGATAAACACACAGGATCCACGCCCCGCCATACGAACAAGAGTAATCCCTATGTGCATTCTACAATTCTTGCAGACGACACAAAAATACCATACTGTCCCACAAAATGTGAATTGTTTATTAAAATGTATTTCATAAAAGAAAGGACAGGTATGGAGGAAAACCGTATCCAGTGAAAGGAAGACTAGTTGAGGTGATTGCACATCTTAATGCAATGACATTCTATTTCTCGGTGTCTTAGAATAAGAAAGAGGCATAGGCCTTCTATGATATGCTTTGTTAAATTCTGTGTATAGTCACTTTGTAGGCCTAGCTGTATGTCATGCTTTTATGTATTCAAAATATACATTGTAGACTAGAGTGTCTGGGCTTCCGAAATGACTTGCAAGACATTTGAAAAGGCCCAACAGCATCTTCCAATATATTCCGTAGGAAGGGAAGGGAAACGTCAGACAACTTTAAATGTTTCCCATTATTAATGATTGGTCCCGAACGATTATGTAGAGTCGGCTTCTTCTTGCAACACACTTTCCAAAAAATGAGATTGGCATGCCTAAATTTCAGTAAACGAAAACTGTCAGATATATTATGGTCTTACCTTTCGATTAAACAAAATATATATGGGATCTTTTAAATGCTGACACCACTGAAACTAGTGATAGTTATTTTTAATGCTAGTGGCTCGAAATGCCACAGACCTATAAGACCGCAGTAAACTAAACTCAAATATTAGTGTGTCACAAACGTGTGCATGATACAGGTTAAGATGTGCAAATTTAATACGAATGAATGGCATGGAAAAATATTTCTGTCGGTCAATATAGGCAGCCAAAATAATCAAGTTTAAGAAAAATGTTCCAAATTATTGGGTTCAATTAATAAAAAAAACTTTGAACCTTTATGCATTCACATGTGCAATGTACAACATTTTGGAGGATAATCATGATAATAGTGCCATAATTATGAAACAATTTGAAAAGCAATAGGTGATCAGTTTTAGAAGAATACCACTAATTTACAGAAATAAAATACACGGAAAACCCGGCTAAATGTCTAGCAATTTATTTCAGTATGGATAAAAAGTAGCGGAGGATCTCAACTGGAAACGAAAAAAAAAAAACAATGAGTATTGAAAAACATGTAAATGGTCGGAAAGCAAGAAAACTCCTATTTTGGCAAAAAACGGCATCAAAATCTCTTCAAATCTCACATTTCCTATTTGCTGGGATCTCACTACATATTAAAAAGGTCAATGCACAGATAATTTTCTTCGGGGTTTCAACTGTGAGAAAGTTAAAAGAGAAACCAATATGTGGTATGTAGAATATGGTGGATGGATTATATGCCTAATTTGGAATATCAAATGTGTGCTCTTAATATAAAATGGATATCTGGAATATGCAATCAGAACAATGATGTATTATGGAAAAGAATCGCAGAGCAATGGTTTGATCCCTTGGGAGACTTGCATTTCTTTCTTGAACTAAATTGTAAATCTGAAGATGTGGTAGACATTATTAGTGGTCAAATACTATTTTTTATCAGTGTCTATTAAAATCAAATATATGCAAAATAAGTGTAAAAATAATATCTCCAACAATGCTATTTATGGGGTAATGATAATATAAGACGCTAGTTCTGTTCTTTAGAAACAGATTCCTAAATTTAGGTGAATCGGTGATTATATAATATATTAAAATGTATGTATAATTTGTTTAACTTACACAAGTTGATTAAGGTAAGTCATACAATTCCAACCAGTTGAAAAGAAAGAATAAGGAATCGAGACCCGAGTTGCTTTGAAAAAAGTAATAACTCATATTTTATGTTAAGTTTTGAGAAAGCTGTATATGTTTCTTGGCTCAATTCGAAAGACGTCTATAGATTGTTGAATCTAACAAACAAAAAGCCTGTCTGCATTATTTACTGAGAAGATAAATTTAATATGGAAATAAATTGTGATAACTTCTTTATGTTCAAACAGAGAGATAGAGTTCAAAACAAGATAGCTTACTTCCAATTTATTCTTTTATATAATCTCATTACCTGTAAGAGTAATCTCTACGAATGAAACTTTCTGGAACAGATGAATGTAACTTTTGTAAATGTACTGAAGATTATGACCATTTGTGTATTGTGTTCTAGAAATATATTATTTTGAATCAGTTTAAGGATTGTATATATTCCTTGGAAGTAAGTTTAGAAAAGATGGTGGAACATTGAAGAAAACAAATGCGATTCAATAAACATTTTAATAATTTTCACATCATATTCGCTCCATAAATGAGGAATGATATAAAATGAAGCAAATCACTCTTTCCTGTTTTCTACTTGTTTCAGTTAGAGATTCAAAAAATAATCCAACTGCACGAAAAACAAAGAAACGATTACTTAAGATACATGAAAATTTGTGGAATTTCTCAAAACTTACTTGATATTTTAAAGTAATACTTAATATATATGTGTAGTGTTGATTTTGTGAATTGTTAAGGAATAATAAATGCAGACGTTATCTCTTTGAGGTTTAAAGATAAATAAATATGAGTAGTTTTACAGTGACGGTGTCAGCACTTAGAAGATCTCTTATTCATTTTGCTTAGTCGAAAGGTTAAAACATAAATATTTATAGTCTTAGTTTAGTGAAATTGAGGCATGCCGATCTCATTTTTGGAATGTATGTTGCTCAGATTAGTTCTCAAAACTAACTCCGAAAGGATAAATAACATTTAATGGCCCCATATTTTCCTTCACTTAATTATGGAATAACAGTAATTCTGATATTGGGAGATATGCTATTGGGCTTTTTGAATTGTAAGTCCCTTCGAAAGAAAGACAACTCATATTGGCAACCAGATCCAGGCATTCTAGTCTATAATTTTACTTGCATACATAAAATCATGACTTATAAACATATACTTCTCTTGTGTCTATCCAAGTACGAGAAATGAAAATCATGTAGTAAAGAAGCTTATTAAATGAGCTTCTTAACATTTTCAGTCTTTAGACTTGCTCAAACTGTACTTTTCTGGTGCAGATGACTAGTATGCAAACTAATACCTCACCTTTTGACATTTCAGTGATAAATGTTATATTTTGGTGGCCATTTTGTAAATTTTGGATCCCTTTGCACTCAAAGCCAGAAAGTTAACTGGCATACCAACATATAAGTCTAGAGAGTTGTATCAAACACCTATATTAAAACAGGTAGTGAAGTGACGTTTGACAATCCTGGTTTAGACCTGGATACAATAGGTCTATGGTATTTTAGCGGCCATTTTGAATTTAATCAACATTTACCCCTTGGACTACAACTTAAGCTGAGAAGTCGATAATAATATACTCACCAATATACTCACCTTCAAGAGACAGTATGTTTAATAACACTGAATTATTGTGGGTTTGTACGCCTAAAGTTAAGTTGTTAAGTTTTGTATGATATTTTGGCGGCCATCTTGAATTTGGTCCAATTTTACCCCTTGAGGCTAGATTTTATGATTAGTAATTATTGTTAATATACTTAGTTACAAAAGTCTGTGTAGAAGAGAAGGTTTAATGTCTGTTAATTGTGGAAAATTACGAATTTATATCTTTTCTCATAATTTTAGTGGTATTTTGGCGGCCATTTTGAATTTCTTGAATTTTGACCCCTTTGTACTCAAAATACTGCAAAGCAACCGGCATGTTCGTGAGAAGCACAAAAAACTCAGTCTAGAAACAATGTTTCAAATGCTTCTACTAAAAAATGCCTCATGAAGTTTCTTTTCATGAATCTCGTCTTGTCTATTACATTGCCCTTTGTTCTTTGAAATGATGAATTACTCTAAATGCATTACAAGATAATTATTATGGTTGTAGGTGAATGTTCTCTTAAAAGCCGGAAAAATAAGTTCGTCGAAATAATGTAACAGTTAATTCCCCTGTTATAAATAATGATGGTTTAAAATTTGCAAACGTAAACAGATAATGAGCTGGTGAAGTGTGTTTAGTCTTATCCGAGGCGATATCATTTTCTTCAGAAATGGGGGTGCGTGAAAAAGCTGGGGTGGGTCCCTTTTAATAGGGGTCGCAACAAAATTTGAGTATTCTTGTGAAAACCTGCCATTTTTATGGGTATAAAAAGAAATTGTTTGATTGCTGTTAAAACCCAACCCACTTTAAAATCAACACCCTCAAATTGACATAAAACACTTCTTAAACCTTTCATCAAATTAGTAGATATTGCGCATGGTTTGATAACGCTATATTATTTTTTTTTAAATAAGGAAAATCGGGTAATTTCCCTTTAAAAATCCACTTTCCACCAATGTGGTGATTCTGTAAGGTGTCTTTTTGAAAGCAACACCTTCGAATTGACATAAAACACTTACGAAACCTTTTAGTCAAA
>JAMKCH010048885.1:0-21788 GCA_023653785.1 Ophioderma brevispina
AGCATGAAAAAACACCATAGAGCATTGCCCTCAATTACAAAATATTCTTGCGTTACGATACCACCAAGGCAGGCCGGACATGGAATATAAATAAGATAAAAAATGCCGTGCTTTATTCGTAACTTGGGTGACCCAGTTATAATACACCCCAATAAATATCCCCACTTCATGGTTGTGTACCTCTAACTTTAAGCTCTCTTTACACTTGGCACCTAACACTAAACCCCTGAAAAGTTACAGTTAAGAGGCCTAATTAAAATAAAGTAAAACCTAGAAAATTAGCTTTATTCCGAAAATTCACCATAGTCCTATATTTCATATTAAAAAAATGCACCCCCCACCAGAATAATACCCCCATTCTGGTTCTCGTTACTTCTTGCTTAACCTTCCTCCCCCACAACTACAGAGCCCCTCTTTTGCTGGCTAAAATATCCCCCAAAAGAAAGCACCTTTCTGTCCCTCCGGGCAGGTGTTAATTAAGATTGATGTTATTCACTTTCTTATATTACTCCCTTAATACGCCCACCCTCCTAAATTCACTGTACAAAAAATGGCCAAAGTGGGTTGTTGGGGTGTTGATAAGGGAGTAGTAGATATAGAGAGGTCGAACACTATTATATAGTCCTTAAAAGCCCAACCATCCTTATGACTTTATGGTAACAAAAAAATGGCCAAAGGGGGTTTGTATTAAGGGATGAGTAAGTATATATAGAGAGCGTGAACACTATTATTATAGTCCCTAATACGCCACCCTTCTATACTTACTGTGTAAAAATCGGGGCCAAAGTGGGTGTATTAAGGAAGTATATATATATAGCGTCGGCCATTAATCTATTTAATATTTTTAGGCCTACAGGGATATATATTTACGCGAAAATAAAGCTAATTTTCAAGATTTTGCTATTCTAATAAACAATCAAAGTTTGGAGACAAATAATAACAATTGCTCCCCCATGTTAACGGGATCCGGGACTCGTTATGTTTGCAGGGGTAGCAGAAGACGTTAGGTCTCCTATATCTCTGTGTGAGCATTGCTTCAAAACAATAGAACTTTGAAACGCGTGATATTGTAACGAACCTAATATAAACATTGACAAAATATCCTGCGGTTCCACCAAGCAGGCCGGAGCATGGATGAAAGTGTGTGTGTTGTGACAATAAAAATATGCGAAAAAATGTTATTGTAGCAATTTAAGTCTTATTATTTTAAAATAAGTCCTACCATTTGGGTTAAGGTAGGATTACAAGTTATTTTTAAATATTTGTTTGTTACCCCTATAACAAAGACAAACTAAACCAAACACAAAGTGAAACTCTTTTTAAGGCTATACCCCTAACCTAAAGCCTAACCCTAACCCTTACACCATAACCCTAAACCCTAACCCGAAACATAACCCTAACCCTAAACCCTAACCTTAAGCTCTTAATCATTTGTGGATCCTGTTAATACTATCATTAAGAAAAATAGTTAATGATAGAAACCATGGAAGAGTGGGTGTAGGTGAAGGGGAGGTCCAGCGGGTTTCCGAGTGTGAGGTTTCCGTTTTAATCAAGTACATTGAGAACATATCTCTTATGGACCAGGAGGAAAATAGTAAAAAATGCATGCTTTATTCGAAACTTGTAAACATATACCCCACTGAATAAATACCCCCACCTCATGGTTGTATATACTCTCTAAGCCCAAAGGTTACAGTAAAATTATGAAAAGAAAGCCTGAACAAACACTTAGGAAAATTAAGCTTTATTCCGTAAGGTACCATCCCATGTAGGTCCTATGTTAAACTGGAAAATGAAATGCAAACCCCCCCGGAATTAAATAGGGGCCCACCACCTGGTTCTCGTTACCTTCTTGCTAACATTTCTTTCCCCCCAAAACCCACTACCAAAAAGCCCCTCTTTTGCTGGCTCTTTAAAAAAAGTTCCCCCAAAAAGAAAGAAAAAGAAAAAGCCCCCTTTCTGTTCCCTCCGGGACGGGTTTTGCTAATTAAGATGATGCTATTCAATTCTATATTATATACTCCCTTAATACGCCACCCTCCCATACTTTACTGTACAAAATGGACCCAAAGTGGGCTGTATTAAGGGAGATTTAGAGAGCGTCGGGACACTATTATATGTCCTTAATACGCCCACCCTCCTACTACTTTATTGTACAAAAAATGGCCAATCGCCAAAGTGGGTGTTATTAAGGAGTATATATAAGAGAGAGTCGGACACTATTATATAGTCCCCTTAAATACGCAACCGCATATAGTTTACTGGGTAAAAATCGGGGCAAAAGGTGGTGTAGTTTATTAAGGGAGTTATTATATAAGAGTGTCGGCCATGCAATTATTGTTAATATTTTTTAGGCCTACATGGATGATGAATGTAGGAATAAAGCTTAATTCAAGAATTTTCTATCTTCACACAATAAGAAGTACGGAGACACAGAAATTCAAAATTGTCCATAGGCTTATTATTACAAAAATATTTTTGCGGGGGTTCCAAGAAGGCGGGGACCAGAAAATATTGTGATTTATAAAAAAAAATTATGAAAGCGAAAAAACGTTATATTCTAGCAATTTGGGAATTAGGGGTTTAGGGGTTAGGGTTGAGGGTTAGGGGTTAGGGTTTATTTTGAATTACAACTGTTATTTGTTTTTTGTAAGCCAAAAATAAAATAAAGTTAAAAACTAACTGGAACTCTTTAATCCTATAAAAAAACCCTAACCCTATGCTCATTAATATTTGTGCATCCTGTTAATAAATATCATCAAGAAAAAAATGTAATGAGAAACACCATGAAGTAGGGTTGTGGGAAGGGGAGAGTGCCAGCGGGTTTCAAGTGTGAGGTTTCCGTTTTAAATTCAATTTAAACTTGAACATAATCTCTTATGAAACCAGGACAACAGTAAATGCATGCTTTTATTCCGTAACTATACTGAATATTCCCCCTTCGAAATAAATTACCCCCACCTCATGGTTGTATACCTTTAAGCCAAATAGGTTACAGTAATTATTAATACGCCTATAGTAAAAACTTTAGAAAATAGCTTTATACGTTCAAATGTGAAGCCATATGTAGGCCTTGCCTCGGGACTAAACATGGAAATTAAAATGCCACCCCCCCAGAATAAAAATACCCCCACCACTTGGTTCTAGTACTTCTTCGTGATGAACTGCTTCCCCGCCAGAAAACACTACCAACGCCTCTTTGGATGGCTTAAAAAGGGTCCCCCAAAGAAAGCCCATTTTCTAGTCCCTTCCGGGAAGGGTTGCTATGAAGATTGATGCTCTTCAATTTATAGTATATACGTCCCTTAATACGCCCAAACTCTATTCACTGTACTGTACAAAAAGACCCAACGTGGGTGTATTAAGGGAGTAAGTATATATAGAGAGGCGTTCAAACACTTATTATATAGTCCCTTAAGACGCCCACCCTCCTATACTTTACTGTACAAACATGGTCTCAAAGCTGGGTTTATTAAGGGAGTATAGTATATATAGGAGAGCGTCGAAAACAATATTATATACGGTCCTTAATACGCCCACGCGCCCATACGTTATGTGTAGAAGAATCGGGCAAAGTGGGGTAATTAAGGGAGGTAATCGTAAATAGGGAGTGTCGGCATCAATTCTTACTTTAATGTTTCTTATGGGCCCTACCAGGGAGGGTAACGCTACGGAAATGAATTAAAGCTAATTTCACGAATTTGTATATCTGCGTAAAATGTATAGTTTGGTAGACAAGAATCAAGAGAATTTCTTCCATATGTGACCGGACTCGTTGAGTTTACGCTGCAGGTTATAGCAGACGACATTTCACTTGTAGGCCCTCTAGTCTCGTGTAATAAGGCATGCGTTCATTTCACAATAGCGGTCATTTTGACAAAGAGCTAATGCCCTCGATCAAACCGAAATCCTCGTGCACTTCATGTACAGAATTTGTGAGTATTAATTTTCAGTAAACCTTAGGGGGCTTGATGAACGATCATGTCATAAGGGGGTGAGGCGTATTAGACGATATTTGTCCATAACAAATAGTGATGTTTTTTGGCATATACATAATGCCTGGTCCATATTACTAATCACCGTGTGGAACAACAAGCGAAGCTACAATCAAAGTCCTTCATAATCATATAGAAAATCACAAAGACTTGGTTATAAAATTCCGGATCTCTGGGAATTTTCTGTTATACACCAAATTATATGGGACCGTAAATTAACTATACATAAATGTTTACTGCATCAAAACGGAAACACTCCGATTTCAACTCAACTTTGCGACGGTTTGATTTTAGGGGAAGTCTTTATTTCTAGTTGAATATTTTGAAGTATTACCACCAACAAAGCAATTATATTCGAAATCTACTGAGTCAAGCCCTTAAAGCGCACTGGGGAACATTTTCACAAGCTATGTGAATATTTCTTCAATGCTTTTGCAAAAATGATGAGGCTCATTGGAAGAATAGAAATAACATTTTACAATAACATAAATTATCCAAACAGATAAGTGACCATTAATAATAGACTAAAGACAGTCCAGGAATTTGTAGGCCTAATTTTAAGTTCGCGTATGAAACTTTTAATCAACAACAAATAGGGTTTACATGAATATTCTAGGACTCGCTAACCAAAAGGTCACAGCTGGTCAAAATGTGGCATGCCATGCTAGGTGAATCAACTCGGTTTTCTTGTGTTAAACGCCATTCCGTCCTCTGCTGGATTAAAGTTCGCCTGGAGTGACTGAATTATAACATGTGTCTGTTTACCTATACAGGACGCTGATTGGTCTTAATCATTTCAGGGAGGGATAATGTATATAAAAGCTTTACAGGTGAGGCAGTACTAATTCTGGCACTTTGTTCTGAGGAGAAGGAAGATATTGTTTTCAAAATATTTGGCTATAATTTTCAGGAAAACATGGATTATTTATTGATGTAAGTATATATGTTTTAGTTTTTATGTCAAGTATTGTACTTGAGTGCTGCTTAGGAACTCTTAGGCATGGCAACACCACTATTTTAATCCACTGCTGCACATAACGCATATACTAATTACCCTACATTTGGTTTTGGTTTGTGATAGTGACAGGAAGTCACCAGTATTGAATTGCTGTGGCTGGTATTGTGGGGAAGGAGTCGTAACCCTAGTATGCTAGCATAACTCCCACATATGTCTTTAAAAATGTTGGTCATAACGGATGTGGAGTTATGCAAAACACATGGAATACCTTTCCCGTTACCAGCAGAGCAGGCCATTTCAAAGAGCCAACTTGCAGACTGCAAGACGAAAAAAAAAATGTCCAAAAGCAATTCAGAATCGAGTTGATATAAGTTCCTTAGATAATAAATTACCTTTGAAATACGTTAATCCTCAAAAATTTGTTTCTTAAAAACAGTAGGAAATCCATCATTTTTCGGAGAAACACCTTTCTCATGCAGGACTCGTAAGAGGATTGTCGCAATTGTCTTCAAAATTTTAATCTCTAATTCCTTTTAATTTTTATTTCACATATGTCATCGCACAGGATTATAGAGGATTCCAAGTTGTGTTTGATAATGAAAAACGGGATATATATTCGTACCTTGGAGGGATTTTGAGATCGACAAAAGTTGAGGTAGGTAACAGTGGGAAAGGTATTATTCCATGTGGTTTTTTTGTTTTTGCATAACTCACATCTGTTAAAATGACAACATGTTAAAGACATGTGGAGTTATGCTTAGTAGAACTAAGTCTAACCCCCAGACTGGGTTAACCAGGGTAGTTCTTTTATGCACAGACATTTTTCCTTGTAACATATGTGAAAGTGTGATGTTATAGGTGAGAAACGTTCTCATGGAAGGGGTGAGAATGACCATAGTGAGAATTTGCAACTTTTTTGCCACGCTTTCAGAGTACATTGAAAAAAAAAGTCCATTCATGCAGGATAACCCCGCTTAAAGTTGCAATGAGAGCATTGGGGCACCCATGGATAAAAGCACAGGTTTATTCTGTTAAGGTTTCTAAATTCAAAAGTGCGTAGAAAAATCGTGCATCAGATGGTCAGATTACAGAAACTCCTTATTTTACTGATATATTTAATATTGTTTTTATGTTAAGATTTTATGTGAGTGCTGCATAGCATTGGGCAACACAATGTTTTAACTCATTTGTCACCAAACATGATTCAGCATTACTTGAAAGACAAAGTAGTTTTGCCTTTGAACTGCATTACATAGCCTTGGGCTGTCAGATGTAATGAACATAAATGACTTTAAAATACCAAGGAATGTTATACAAATATTGAAAATTAATTAATAATACTCTACCATTTTGGTTAGTTTATGGAAAATGACAAAAGTCACCTAGGAGTTAAGGTGTGTTGTGGTAGTATTGTGGAAAGGAGGTCAAGCCCGAGACCTGGGTTTAAACCAGGGTTTGTCATCAGAGAAGATTTTTTTCCTTGTAACCTGGTAAACGTGTGATGTAGTGAGAGAAGTCTGTGGATGGGTAGAACGACCCATCTTGAGATTTTCTCACATTTGTCACACTTTCAGAGTACATGAAAGATCAGGACAAACCCTGGTTTAAATTCGGGTCTTAAAGTTAGATTCCCATCCAGAATCAGCCATATCCTTTATTGTTAACAGAATATTAATCTAACTGTAACTTGCCAAATTGTGTTATAATATGAAATTGGTACTTAAATCATATAGTAAAATTGAAACTGTGCATGCTGTTTGTGTGTTTTTGTTTTTGTTTTTGCTGCAATACGTCTAGTTTATCTGACAAAAAAAAAGAGCATCTGAGAAAGGGAAAATGTTGACTGCAGGGAAATCGGCAAACTGCACAGATTAGTTTCTTGGGAAAATTAATGTCCATATATGTTAATTTTGAAAAAAAATATGCATGATGATCTCAACAAGCTTCAATACCAGGAGTATGAGAAGAAAACAAAAACCTCAAGTTTAAAATTGAGCTACTGTTCCTAATCGGCCTAAAGAAGGAAGCATGCGTGGGTTTCTGTAATGCATGGCTACCAGGCATGAACAAAAAATACTAAAATCATCACTTATTGAACATAGGTTTGGCTTGAAGCATTCAGGTGGTGATTTCATATAGTGGTAAAGCATTCTAAATATGCCAAAAAATTGGTTTTCAACACAAATGGGGGGCAGTATCTGGAAATGTCCTCATGTCTATAAGTATCTACAGTTGGGTTCTTTGGGCAATCTGTGACCGTCGAGAGCAGAGCATCATTACCCAGTGGAGAGCGCATCTACGTTTGCTACAATCCCTGTATAAGGTTAACAATTTGAGACCAATATAAAGATTTAAAACCTTTGGTGATGAATTTGACAAATTTTGGCTACACTCGGTAACCATACCTTTAGGTAGTACAAAAACACTATACCGTTTTTTAATCCTGTAAGAACACCACTTTGGAACCTTTTTACAGACAATCAAACCTTTTTGACCCCTGTTATGACTCCCCCCCCCGGCTTCCGCCCACACTTCTCGAGGGGCACCACCGCTAAATTTGTTCATTAACCTTCATAGAAGACAATCCATTGAGAAATGATGCTCTGCTCTCCACGGTCACAGAATTGCTCCAAATCGACCCAACTAACTAGGTCTGGAAAAACAGTATTAAATAGCACAAAAAAACAACAAAAATTGAAACAAAACGTTTATATAACCTGCATATTTATTTGCATCTATCAAACATGATTAAACCTTGATCTTGCAATTCTATACACACATCACCGAATTGTTTAGATCAAATTCAATTAGGACAAAAATGCTGGTATAAACAAAACCATGACAAACGTACATGCATCCTACATTGGTAAATAAGTGGACTAATTTTTAATGGATTATTGACAGCGAGAGCGGATCGTGTTTTAATATGGTCGCTCTTATTTGCGAAGAATCGGTCGGCCGTTTTATGTCGTTTTCCCAAAAATGGCAAATTGGACAGGAGTAAGGTAATGGCGTTTCGCTGTAGGTTTTATTTTTTGGACATTTTAGTGAAGGGAGGCAGTTTGGGTGACTTTTGTATCTTTTTGCAAGTTTGGAAATCATTTGATGCCGTGCTTGTAGTCTTCTTTCTTACTGAATGCTATTGTTTATGTGTGCTGCCACCTTAACCGGTTCTAGTGGGGTCTTCGGCGGAAAATGAAAGGGTGATCGTGAACCATCAGCTAATATCTACCAAGGGCTTACCAGGAACTGAGGTCAAACACAAGTGCGGTCATTTTGACTTTTGGATTTAGTGTAAACAAATTTCCCTGGATGAAGGTCGCCCGATTATAATAGAGATGACACAAAAGAAGTTGTTTTACTTGAGATCAGACTTGAGTTATGCTTTAATAACTCGGGGTATTTGCAACCAAGTCTCAAAAGAATTTTCAGAAAAGACCCAAATTGCCTACTTTAGTGAAGCCAAACTTCAAAAAGATTAAGTCCTACCTTAGCAAGTTTGGTATCGTGGTATCGTCCTTTGGCAGAAGGCAAGCCATTTTTCCCATTATGGCATTTAGACTGACTATGCATACTGCATAGTGTTTATGGCTTAGGATGGATGAACAGTTGGGTTTGTTTGGTTGTTGTTTCGACGGCAAAGTTTAGAATTTTAGTTTATGTATATTGGTTATATTTTTGGAGGTCTTTGAGAAACAATTTTGGGGTACGCTGAGAAACCTTATTGTTGTCATACGTTCTTGTTGGTGTTTCGATTACAATGGAATTGATGCGAAATGTTAAAACGCCCAGCGTGGCTGTTCCTCTAAAACGATGTTCCACCACGTTGACTGTTAAAGCACCTTGAAACTGTGAAAGCCAGTTCTGGTATTTATAAGTGTCCTTTGAAAGTGAAGGCACTAATATATTAGGTTTTCAGATCTAAATATTCGGATCTATAAAATATGATAAACAAAGAGGGTTATTCACTTGCGACAGCGGTGGCATACTCGGAAATGTTTAATAACATTACAACTGGAGATACTCTATTCTATTGCGAGTTTGGGACGACAAACACAATTGCCATTAATTTGCTGGGTTTTAAATATTTTTGTCGACGGATCCACTACATGATTGGCCCTAACATTCGAATTTTACCTTTAATATCCCGCTTCGTTAAAAAGCGGAAAATGTTGAAAAAAGTGGCGGTAAGCTATCAATACTAAGTGGAAAATCTTTGAACACATCTGCCAGACATTCGTACATTTTGACTAGAAAATGACTAGGTGAAAACAAGAGTCAGGGGAATTTGTCAATAATAATTCCTCTATTTTTGATTAGAGGATATTCCCTCAAGTCAAAGTGGCCTGAAACACAGGAAAATTAATAGAGAATTAAAATTAAAAAAAAACCGCCTAAAACCGGACATTTGCTCTGTACCAGTATGTCATGACCCCTCTTTATATCCTTATTACGTTGCAACAAGCGTCAATGTAATGCTGTAAAAGAGATGAATACGATTTTGTTATCAAGCTTGCCCTGAAGTACCGAATCATTGTAAGGCATGCCGTGGTAACCGGAGGTGCATGTAAACGATAGTGTACATTTGCGAATTACCTTCACATGTAGTCAAAGAACCCTGACCCCAAGTTCTCATATGAGTGTATATATAGAGTGGCCTCTAATGAACCTATATGGCCTTGGACACATTTGTCAATCTACTAATAAAACCACTCGGAAACTAAAACGCTATTCACAAACTAAAGGAACATATGGTCCAGGACTTTACTGGTATGCGCAGATGACCTATGATGACCCATGTCTGTGCCCTATGACCTCTAATGGCCCTATGACCTTTGACCCCATTTGGTCAAAATCTATATACTAAAAAAAATAAACTTTTTGGGGCTTGTGGGTTTGTCCGGCTATGTGTTTCCACTCCTTTACATATGGATATGAATTTGGTGTTGTTGTGGTGGTAGTTTCGCCGGACGAGTTTTATGGTCACATTTTCGAGGGGTATTTTGGGGTCAAAGGTATAAGGGTCATGGAAATGATGGTGGTGTTTGAGGATAAAATAAAAGTATAACAAGTAAGAAATAAGTACACATTCTTAGGCGAAAAAATAATAGCTTTGTTTCTGACATAGTTTTTCTCCCGCATTTCGGATGGACCAGCACAGCAATATTTTTATATTCTAACAATTTAAATGGCCTATAGGCTATGCTGTGTCTTAAATTGAGTTAACAAATTAACTCCAGTGGTGCAAAGGGATAGGCCTACAAGATAATGAACAAGTTGTGATATGAATTGCTGGTTGCCTTTTTGGAGATTGCTTCATCATTGCTATCAGTGCAAAAGTGTGTAGGTTATAATTATTTTCGTGCCTGGTTGTGGACTTGTTCCATTGAAAGCTTTATTTTAAGAGCTCTATCTCATGGTACAGTTCATATGTTGTAGATGGCTCCGTTTTCAAGTTAGGAGCCTTTAAAAGTTGACTTGACTTCGACTTTGACCATTTAAATCATTTTTAAATAAATCTCCAATGTAATTAGTTCCTACTGACAGATCCTTAAATGTGGAGTGTCATACGGCGGAAGCCTGGCAATTTTTTCGGGACAGCTTATTTTAAAGAGCTCATCTACTGATGCAGTGCAAACTAGGTAGGTGGCTGAGTTTTCAAGTTACGACCTTTTAAAGGTGACTTTGTACTTCAACCTTTTCATGTCATTCTTTTAAAAAAATCCAAATGGACTAAGTTCCTACTGACATACCTGGACAGTTCCTTAAATGTGGAGCTTTCAATTGATCTTTAAGGGACAATTATCCATTGGCGGTATCCCGCTTGAGGAGGTATTACACTGCAATGCTCGCTCTTTTTTTTAAAAATCTCCTGATTCGTAATCAAATCTCCGATTCCAAGATCAAATCTCCCCGATTCCAAAATCTCAATGTTGGCAGCTCTGCAAGGTCATCCAGGGGTCGTTTTCGGTAACTTAACCGTGCTTGACGTATGGATATGAGTTTTGCGTATGGTGGTAGAGTTTCGCCGAACGAGTTTTATGGTCACATTTTCGAGGGTATCTTTTGGGGTCAAAAGGTCATTCAGGATTTCATGGAATGATTAGGATGGTGTTGGAGATAAACTAAAACTTAAACAAGTAAGAATAAGTAACACATTCTTAGGCTAAAAGATAATATAGTCTTTGGTTTCTGACATATTTTATTTTCCTCTCCCGACTTTCGAAATAGGACCAGCACAGCACATTTTTAAGTCTTTAAAACCATTTCACTGCTTATAAGGCTTATCTGATGATCTAATAAACAATTATTAACAATTAACTCCAGTGGAGCAAAGGGATAGGCCTACAAGATAATTAACCTTGTTGTGATTTGAATTGCTGTTTGCCTTTTGGAGATATGCTGCTCCATCATTGCTATTAGTGCAAAAGTGTTAGGAATTATCCATTATTTTAGTGCCTGGTTGTGGACTTTGTTCCCATTGAAAGCTTTATTTTTTACGAGCTCTAATCATCATGTACACGTCTATGTTTGTAGATGGCTCCCTTTTCAAGTTATGATCCTTTAACATTGACTTATTACTTCGAACTTTCATTTCAATTCATTTTTTTTAAAAATCTCCATATGTAATTAGTTCCTACTGACAGATCCTTAAATGTGGAGCTGTCAAGAAACTGCGGAGCCCTGTCATTTTTTTTCGGGACAGCTTTATTTATAAAGAGTCTCTAGTACTCATGATGCAGTTCATAACTATGTAGGGTGGTTCGTTTTCACAAGTATACAACCTTTAAAGTTTTATGACTTTTACTTTTCAACCTTTTTCATGTCATTCTTTTAAAAATCCAAATCGGACTAAGTTCCTACTGACAGATCCCCCGGACAGTTCCTTAAATGTTGAAGCTTTCAATTGATCTTTACGACAATACCATTGGCTGTATCCCTAACTTGAGGAGGTATTACATTGAAATGCTCGCTATTTTATTAAAAATCTCCCTGATTCTAATCAACTCTCCCTGATTCAAAGATCAAATCTCCCCGATTCCAAAATCTCAATGTTGGCCGCTCTGAAAGGTCATCCAGGGGGTCGTTTTCGGGTAACTTAACCGTGCTTGACGTATGGCTCTGAGTTTGGTATGGTGGTAGAGTTTCGCCGTACGAGTTTGTGGTCATGTTTTCGAGGGGTCATTTTGGGGTAAAGGTCACCAGGAGTCGTTCTCGGGTACGTTGCTGTTCTTTGACATATGATATGAGTTTTGGTATGCTGGTAAGGTTCGCCGTACGAGTTTGTGGTCATGTTTTCGAAGGGGTCATTTTGGGGTCAATGTCATCAGGGGGTCGTATAATCGGTACTGTGGCTGTGCTTTGACATATGGATTTACGAATTTTGGGGGGTCTCCCGGTGTTAGAGTTTCTGCCGTACACGTTTCGTGTTCATGGTTTTCGATGGTCATTTTGGGGTCAAAGGTCATCCAGGGGTCGTTATTTGGGTACTGCCGTGCTTGACGTATGAGATATTAGTTTTGATATGGTTGTAGAGTTTTGCCGTACCACTTTTGGGGTCACATTTTTGCGAGTGGTCATTTGGTGTAAGAAGTCATGTAGGCGTCATTATTGGGTAACTTGGACTTGTTTTCATCACCCATTAAGCTTTGACGTATGGATATGAAGAACCCTGGGCGCTAATTAGTTCGATACATAACCTTGGTTTTTCTGTTCTGAAAACTTCCAGTGTACTCATCTAACAGGTTACTCAAGTAGCGAAGACCCACGCGCAGTATATACAATTAGTACTATACAGATGTCTTTCTTTCTGCAAAAATACAGTTACAGTGCAACCACCAACATGCTCAAAGGAACTTGTAGGCCTCATATAGTATTACAATGTTTGACCTCTAATGACCTAAATGACCGTTGCCCCACGTTCAACCGTGCACACAGTATATTTATTACCGTGGTCTGTCCTGTCACTGTGGTCTGTCCTGTCGATGCATATTTTTCTCTGAGAGAGGATTGGCACCTTCCTGCAACTTGGTGGGTGGGTGCCCTTGACCTTACAAAGACCAAGTTTTATTGTTTAGTGGATCAAAGGTCATCAGGGGTCATTCAAGTCAAAGGAGCTCCAATGGGGTAAAACCTTTGTAGTGGATTCAGGCGAAAACTTGGTGAGCGGGGGTTCGATTGTTGATGATGAAAATTTTAAAGTTCATGGCAAGGTCACTGGGGTCATTCAAGGTCAAAAAGAACCACCAAAACACGAAGGTCATTCTAGCCAGGTGATCGCAAAACACAGGTGATAGCCAAATCCAGAGGATCGCATAGTAAACTACTATTAAAGAAACACCGGTCCAGAACTTATGATGGTATGGACAGAATGACCTCTGATGACCATATGCCCTTTTGAAATCAATGACCCTACTTGACCAATGACCCAAATATCAAACAATCTTCCAAGTTAAGTTGTATAGCCACCACTTGCTCAAGATAACCACTGGCCAAGACCCTTGGGCTATAGTCAATGACCTGTAATTGACCCTACATGACCTATGACCCCACCAACTACACATTCCAACCATCCCAATGATGGATTACTGCATCATGATGCACTCGTTTAAAAGGTCTTCAGAATATGCACGAAAACACTCTGTATAATCGAAACTTGTAGTTGCCATCTATTCATTTAGAGCCCAAAAAATGCATGAAAATCTGATATTTCGTGCAACATTGAATTTTCGCCTATTGTGTGTGTATATGGATACACACTTTTTGCGGCCCACGCACATTATTGAGACATACTACTGGTTACTGTTGTACTTATTTTGTATCCATTTTATTCGCGCGTATTACAAACTGTAGAAATTGACACCATGAATTAAAAACCTAAAAAATAAGCCTTAATTGGGTCATGCACTTTAAAGTTTAAACCAATAAAATTTAAAAAAAAAATGGCAGCCATTTGATGACGTCAATTTGAACATGTTCCACAGAGGAATTCGGGCAAGGTTCTATCGCAAGACGGTAGGGCCTACAGTTTCTAAAAATTATCAAAATTAGATTGTAGTACGATAGTTGCCAGTTCACCCCCAAAAGAAGGGCTCAAATCAGCAGGCCATTAAAAGTCACCAAGTAGTGCACACAATCAAAAAATAAAAGGTCCTCACCTATGCAAAATTTAGAGAATAAAGGTCTGATTTGGAACTGGTTACCTTTATAACAAATGAAACAAAGGCAAACCACTATTTTTTACCACGCAAAAAATAATTTAAAGGGAGGAGTATGAACTCTTTCCTAAAAAGCATACCCACAGTTTTTGGTAGGGGATCAATTTTCAGGAAAATAATGATATGCCCACTTACATCCTGAAGGAGAAAAACTGAATGACAGTACTCTGACTTAAGACCAAAAAGTTATCCAGACCAGGCAGAGTTTTTAGTAATCCTCACTTAAAGCACTATAGCACATTTTTTTTAAGAGCGCCCCCAATTTTTCAAAAATTTTCTGAGATTTTTAAATGGTTGAATTGGTAAACTGGGTAGTAAAACTCATACCTGTGATGGTAAGTCGAAAATGTCTGTGTGTCACAGACGAAAGAATTTCTGTAATTAGAATAATCAATATCGGAGATCTCCGGATAATAATAAACGGCTGCTGGAAACGGCATTCCAATATGAAATAGCCGGGAAATAGCATCGTGTACGTCTCTACGCCATCCATTAGATGTTTATTGGTTCAGGCAAGTCAAGTTATATTTAGTAGGGCTTTTCTCGGGGTGGCACTATTTATCATGGACGGCCATAAAACTTAGCATTCCAGCTCTGCCGTTAAGTACAGTCTGGGATCCCAATTCTAAAAAATCGCTTATTTTATGTACATAAACATTTTAAGCATTCTCGTTCGCAGGTGTTAGATTTCCTAGATATTACCAACATATACGTGCACAAAGCAAAGGACATCGCCGGATAAGACAGAAGGAGGCCTCTATCAATTATCATAGTTATTATTTCACCATCAAGTTGAGGGTTGGTGTTTTACAAATACTTTAACATGTAGCAATGTGTTTTGTACTCCCCAAAATACACTTGTATCAAGATAAAATGAGAAAAGTCTGAGCAACTTCAGGGGCATGCTCTCTGGAAAACGCATGGCCAAAGCTCCTCTCCTAGAGTCTTCTCCCATCATTACAATGAACATTTAGTACTTCTTACAACCCAACTTACGTCGAAGATGAAACAGGACAGAAGAAAGAAAAGAAAGCAGAAGAAAACAACAGGAAGATGTTGCATAGCTGCCATTTGTTATGAGCTTGTAAGTGAAGTCTAGGACATGCCTTTGTCCTTCATACGCTACAGAGAGGATACACGAGGCAGCTCTTATACACATACCCCAAATACCATGATACTGAGATTTGGTTACATAACCGTCTTCCACCAAGCAGACTTGGAAATACAAACAAAATGGCCCACATTAAAGCCAACGGCCCATGACCCACGCCACTATTGATATCAGAGCCACCCGAGCTGAGAATATGAGCAATAAAATCACCAATTCTCATGGCACAGTTCAAAGCTTTACATTAACCATTGGATTGAGCAAATACACACTTGTATTTAGTATGATTTATGATACCCAGGAATGCAAGTCAGTGTTGTTAACATGTGCCCATTCAAGGCTAAGGAACTGAGCCCTTGGTTGGATTAGAATGCCTTACCTCATAGTGATGTGGGTATTGTATCTATGTAATAGGTTTGTTGTTGTGGTATGGCAATACCATTTAGTGTTCAGGCCCCCAGAAAACAAAAATGCCCAAATGAGGTTTCCCCACCCCAAGAACCAGATGCCACTCATATATAGTTGCTAAAAATAATACGCACAATTTGCAAAGCGGTATTGGTGGTTCTTGGGGAAAGGTTCATTATTTGGAATTTCAATACCCATTGAGCCGTCTTAATTTTACATAAAACCAAACTTTTAGGGAATTTGTGTAAGTGTGATTTTGGTAAAAAGTTAAACTTTGAACATGGCCCTTTAAAATGCGGAACGTTTCAAGTTCATATGCTCTCATGAAAACTAGAGAGGGCGTCCTCCATTCCTTATCCGGCGATGTCCTTTTGAAGATTCGGAGTTAGTTCTCTTCAAAAATGTTTGCTGTTATTGCTTAACCCTCCCAAAAATGCCATGTTAGACAAGTGCGGACAATCATCACAATTTGGGATTTTGCTGCGGTATGATTGATTAGTTTCATGACAACATGCACCACAAGTTTGACAGGAAAAAAATTATGTAGCTTATGAAAAATCTTTTGACACTATGATTGTGGTGGTGTTTGATTCTTTTTTTTTTTCCATTTGAAACCATGATCTCTAAGTTCTATATAACTCTCACTTGCTGTAAATTGGAAGAGCTAAATAACTGTACTTCACCTTGAAATCAGGTGTAACCAAACCATGAAGCTTGAAGGAGAAGTGAGTCTCCTTATAGACAGCCCACCACCCAAAGGGCATCAGGCAAAGGTAGAGCATCCATGAAAAAGCACAGACAGATAGGAGAAAGACAACAAACCAAGGGGTAACAACCAAAGTTGTACACTTGCGAACAACAAATCTCGCACTGACGTCACTGCACAGACGTAGAGACACAGACTATAGTTGTCATTTGTATTACTGCCTTAGCATATTACCTAACACGGGCATGATACCTTTAGGTCGTCCAATGTAATCTGAATAGACCTTGTGGCAGATGATCCTGTGTGGTGCGTGTGTGTCCGTGTGTGTCTGTTTGTGTCCAAACTTTTGGTATACGATGCGCTTAAATGTCTACTTTTTACGTGCAGTGATGGATAAGCGGTAGCTAATACCTTGGAGACAAGGGGTCCGTGGGTGTGGGTTGGTAAACCGATGAGGTCAGGTCATTAGGCGGTCACTTATGTCATCTTTTGCATGTGGTATATACTTTTGTTAAAATGTCTAGCTTTTTAGGGCAGTGATGGATCAAGTTCGTGCTTGGTATGCTTGTACATGAGACCAAGGGGTTCTTATGGGGGGGTCACAGATAAGAGGACAAAGGTCAATCAGGGAGCACTTAACAGTATTATATTGCTCTACACTTTTTGGGACTGCTGACACCTTATTTTTGGTTTGATGTTATGCAAGCAATTACTACATATGAGTAGAAAGAAATAGTGTTGAACCAGGATTAGTACTATGGTGACTTTTTACACTTTCTATCGTCACTCTTGTTGGATTGCATGTATTTCATCCATTTCCTGCAGGGCTGATGTGATTTCAGTACATGAGCTGTGATTTCACCATATTAGACCTGTGATTTCACCATATTGACCTGTGATTTCACCTATTAGGACGGTGATTTCACCATATTGACCGTGATTTCACCATATTAGACCTGTTATTTCACCATATTAGACCGTGATTTCACCATATTAGACTGTGATTTCACCATATTAGACTGTGATTTCACCATATTAGACTGTGATTTCACCATATTAGACCATGATTTCACCATTATTAGGACTGTGAGTTCACCATATAGCCCTTTGATTTCACAGATAGACCGTGATTTCACATATTAGACCTTTGATTTCACCATTTAGACCATGATTCTCACCATTATTAGACCTGTGATTTCACCAAGACCTGTGTGATTTCACCATTAAAGACCCGTGCTTTCACCATAAGACCTGTGATTTCACCATAAGACCTGTGATTTCACCATAAGACCCGTGATTCACCATAAGACCCGTGATTTCACCATATTAGACCTATGATTTCACCATATTAGACTGTGATTTCACCATATTAGACTGTGATTTCACCATATTCGACCTGTGATTCAACATTTTAAGACTGTGATTTCACCATATTATAGACCTGTGATTTCACCATAAGACCTGTGGTTTCACCATATTAGACCTGTGACCTTTCACCATAAGACTGTGATTTCAACACATATTTAGACCTGTGATTTCACATAAGAACTGTGATTTCCCCATAAGACCGTGATCTCCCATAAACCTTTGATTTCACCATATTAGACTGTGATTTCACCATACGCCCTGTGCTTCACCATAAGACCTGTGATTTCACCATAGACCTGTGATTTCACCTATTAGACCTGTGATTTCACATAAGACCTTGATTTTCACATATTGACTGTGATTTAACAATATTAGACCGTGATTCACCATATTAGACCTGTGATTTCACCATATTAGACTGTGATTTCACCATAAGACCTGTGATTTCACCAAAGACCCGTGATTTCACCATATTAGCCCTGTGATTTCACCATATTAGACCTGTGATTTCACCATAGTAGACCTGTGATTTCACCATAAGACCTGTGATTTCACCATAAGACCTGTGATTTCACATAAGACATTTTTGGTCATAAAATCAAAAGGAATGTTTATGGACTTTCAATTTCACGGGGGTTTGTAATGAGAAAAATATGAACTTTCTTCTGATATCAACAATCTCCAGTTTGATGAAAGTGTAGGGGACGAGGTTACTTGATCGGGTCGCCAACCTTAAGTGCTTGTTTACTTAATAGCCAGAACTTTTGTTTTTATATACCATTTTTCTGAAGTATATGTATAATGTACATGGTATTATGCTACAACCAATGTTTTTTATCCAAGCTCTTAAATAAGCCTAATAATGTAGTAGGGCAAATCAGAGTAAAAACGGTCATTCCCTTAATGCTCGTGCCCCAAGGGCACGAGGCATATAAATAGAGATTACCTTCAGAGAGACACCTGCGATTTTCCAGTGGTGCGAACGAGGCTGAGTACTAACACATTGAGAATTTGTTTTCAGATACATCACATTTGTGTGGCATACTGCTCGAAATATAAACAATACAATCGCTGGATATGGAACCATAATTATGAAAAGGATTTCAAGGTACTCCTTTTGATAACGAGAAAATATTAATGACTTAATACATCGCTGATTTGATTTGAAAGGCCTGATGTCCAGTTGGTGGCACTATACCTCAACATTGTTATGGCTCAGACGAGGGCGGCAAAAGACTCTTTCAATTATAGCAACTCATCGAACCGAAATGTACTCGCAGCTCCTAGACAGCAGGTAAAAACAGAGGTTAGTGATGTGCGTAGAAGTTAGTTAGATTGCGGAGGGTTGGTTCTTACTGGTTGTTTCTTCTTTAAATGCTTCCGTTGTAGTGATATGCCGAGGGTTTCAGTAGACAGTTCCATTAGGGTTTATTGTACATCAAGATCTGGCGCGAGAGTTCACATTGGTGTTGTTTAAACACAAGTGGGTCTATGTCTTGTTTTATCCCGAGGTGGTTTCCGATTAATGTAGACCAGCTGATAGCCAGTGAAGATTCGCCCTACTGTCAGCAAACTTGGAGGCAATTCTTAAGTTGTTGATAGAATTGTGGGCAGTTAAGCCAAATTATTTGAGAGTGAACACACAATGACCAATTATCATTCAAATGTAAGGCCAAAAACAAAACATTTTGTTTAAAAAAAAAAAAAAAAAAAAAATGATGAAATTTAAATTTAAAAAAAGAAAAAACCTAAAAAATTTAAAAATATGAACAATTTCAAGTGACCTTTTTAATTAGTGGACAAGTGAGGATCATGAAATTGGCTTTAATATTTTTTCTGGCAAGGAGAAACATCCCAATTTTGTAAAATTGGCCAATCTGGCAACAATACAAAAACACTATGACTGACAAACCCCAGCATGAGCTTGATAGAATCTAACGCTCTTTAATTTCAGGTTGGATTTTAATGGATTCTACACAGAAGGTCTCAAATAAACTTTTTTTTTGCCCCCCTTTGGGGAAAGAGGAGCAGAAGCAGCAGAATGGAAGCGCATCAAGGAGCAGTCAAGTAGGTGTTCAAATATTAATGTATATTGTTTTGGGTGGGACACTGGCCAACTGGGAGAACCAGCTAGCAATCTGTTTCGTGTGCGTGGGCGTATTTTGCATAGTGGGAGTGCCCCCACAGTGAAGTGTTTTTACCCACAGTCTAAAAAGACATTGTGAGCTTAAAAAAATATGGAAGAAGAAAAATACCCCTCTGTTTCGTATTTTACTGTGTGGTGTGAGTTTGCACATACCCCACAGAGAGACACATCATAGTTCAATGGGTTTCCACACTTACTTAATGCATTGCATACAAAAAGTCACAGTCCCACAATGCATTGATTACAAAATTGTATAACCCCCAACAATGCATAACCACAAATACACCCAAAACGTAGCTGTTGTCGGTATTGTGAGTGTTTGTTAACACGCAATTGTATAGTTTTTGGGTTGATTTTGTAAAAAACATTAGCTGGAATGATTGTTGCTGGAGGTATATGGGACATATCACACAATAAGTCATACTCAAGAGCACAGTTTTGTGTATTGATTGGGTAATATATCATCAGGGGTTTTCATGGGGGGGGACCTGGGTGGTCCCAATAGGGGCCCATCCCAATAGACATTTCTCCCAGAGCTTGACCTTTTCACCCTATCTGCATGAGTCCCCTATGAATTTCTTAGACAGAGGCTAATAAAAAAGACATGACATAGTAAAGGATGTAAAACTAGAAAGTTATACTTTTATGTAATAAAAAAGTTTTGACTGGAAATAATTTATCAGAATTCATCTCCCCATTTAAGATTGCAAGTCCAAAAAAATTCAAAAATGCCACATCAGCAGGTTGTAGTCGAGTGCCCTCTCATCCAAGTCCGAGTCCCAGGTGTCAGAGTCCGAGTCCCAAGTGCTCGAGTCCGAGTCCTCATGTCCGAATCCCGAGTCCGAGTCCTTGACATAATAAGTTTGTACCAAGTTGCGCTCAAGATCCAAGGTTACACTTGCCCTTTGAGCATGGGGGAAAAGGTGTTAATAACAAAGCAGCTTCACTGGGAAATTGGGGTATATTAGAGGGTAAATTTTGCATTTGTACTATCCTAACGGGCCACATCTGTTTCTAGCCTCTCGGGACGGGAAGGAGGGAATGACGGAATTAGGGGTTGTCACAAATTTCAAATTGGTTTTGAAAAAAAGTGTCTGTGTTGATGATGCAAATCGCACATCTGGGACGTAGGCCTTTTTTCACTGTGGGAGTTGAGAAGGATTCAGGTTGTCTTAGGGTAAGAAAGGTACAAGCAATGACAATGCATTTTAAACGACTAGTTTCTTCCAGGTAGAAAAGGAGGAATATTATTAATCTCTCCCGGGAGATGGCCAGCACACGTGATAGCCCCGGAGACTAGAGGCATTGTAACACACATCAAAGACAAAAGGTTTGAGTGATTAAATATGTAGACAGACTGACAGGGACCCCCGAAACATAATTCTTAAGTGCCCCAAATGGTCTTAAGGAGAGGGGACCAAGAAAAGGTTTGTACAGGGGTCCAAATTACATTGAATCCAATCGGCTGAAAGGTATACCTGGTATTGCCTAACCACAAGGGGATCAGGAAAGGTATAGTTGTACTTCAAACAACGTAAAGTTTAAGAGTTATTAGCTAAAAACTGCAAAAATCAATTATATAAAAAGGGTCATGTGCAGTTGTACGGGTCAAATGTTAAGTTACTACGATTGGGATAAAAAAAAACGGTTTTTTGCAAATATTGGTGGAGCTCATAATAGGATAAAAATAAAGCGAATAGTTTTGAGGGTCCTGAATCCTGTGGATTAGACAAATAACATGGGGCACTTTTCAACATGATTGAATCAATTTAAAAGTACCACTGTACAAAACTTGTCTTGGCCCCCCTCTCCTTAAGGCTCCATTTGCTGCACTTTAGAATCACGTTTTCAGGGGTCCCTGTCAGGATGTCTGTCATATTT
>JAMKCH010048886.1:0-20314 GCA_023653785.1 Ophioderma brevispina
GCTTGCGCCCCGGCCCCCCCCCCCCCCCCCCGCCCCCCCCCCCCCCCCCCCCCCCCCCCCGCTGTTTACGCCACTGACTGGTCAGTCTTTAAAAGTTTTAGAATTGAGAACATCATCATCCTTGTTAGGAAGGAGGTAGCATATATCTCATTCACTTTACACTATGCTCGACTTGCGGAAAAGTGGCGGAGGTTGATCGGCCCTGTGTTGGTTTTTACGGGACGTAACAGTACTAACTCTTCTTTGCTTCAGGAGTAGATTACAGTCACGCGGTATTTAATACGAAGAAAGGTAGTCACTGCAGAAAAAAAAATGAAAATTGGCAGGGTGAACAGGTGCATGTATTCTGTTCATCGCCAAGCTTGGGTGATCTGGAGGGTTTGTAAAACAAAAGTCAATTGCAATTTATAATTTGCCTCGTGAAAACGACCCATAAAATGGTATATCCAACACAATGAGCATTCCAAAGACCACCTGTTTAACAGAAGCTCTATATCAGGTTTGCCTCTTTTAGGGGAAATTCGATCCCATGTGCGCAACTTAAAATAAGTAGGTGCTCACCGTATTGGCTCACGGCTTGATTCTGTACTCTGTTTGTACATTATCGAACGAGTTGTTAGGGTCGTTGCTTTTTCAATTGTTTTGTGCCCATACCCCCCAAATGGGGTGGCTTTTGTTTGGTGCACTATTAATTACTTAATTCTTTATTTTTGTGTTTGAAGATGGCACCATTGTTTCTTGATTTTTTAACTTATTTTAATTTGAAATATTTTTACGCTTTCGGGTAAATCTCTGATAGTGCTTTTAAGGGGCGGATCCAGGATTGAAAAATATCAAATTACAGGGTGCTTGAAAGGCTGTAATGTCAATAGCTAAAAATGGACTGAATACCGGGAGGCGCGCGCCCCTACGCCCCCTCCCTGGATCCGCGCCTGCTTTAGGGATGTTTAGAGGCAACAAAAAAAGAGTTCATCATAAGTTTTCATTTCAAATGCAATGCCCTTACAATTGTGAGAATGATAGAAAACAAAATAACTATTGTCAGGCAGAAACAAAAGCCTTCTTAACTTGTTTTGTTAAACCTGCAGAGCAAAACTACATACAATATTATTATCCCTTACCCAGATCGCTTCACGGTAGCAACCGCGACGCGTCCCCTTAAGCTAATCGTCGGTTCTTGTTACTTTGCACAAGTCGGCTTGTGGACAGCATGTATGACTACTCAAAATTGAATGCGTTAGTTGCTATGCTGGGATCTTAGAGGGTTTTTCCCAGCCAGGATTGAAGTCAATCTCTTGTCTCTGTTCAGTAAGGTCCCTTCTTTCGAATATGGACCGTCAAGACCTTTCTTGAAAGAGTCCCTATAGGTTCCATCTGGAGGGCTGTCCAGTGTACTTTGCTATTATAGTTCTTGGTCCACAGACTTGGAGCCATCAGCTTCTCTTTCCAATTTCTACCTCTCACACCTATAGTAAATAGCTAGCTCACACTTGTACACACTGAGCTCATAGACTGGTTTCAACTTGACAGGTTTGTCTTTGGACACCAAAGATTGTCAACTAGCCAATCTGACAAGATACTCGAGCACCAAGAACAGCTGAAGATGCGTGGTACAGCAAAGCCTTCTTGTAAGCATAATTGTAACATTAGTATTGAAGTTTGACCAAAAGGTTGGTATATTTTTTATGACCACTACGCCTAGAGCATTGGAATATACAGCATTATATAGCCAACCTTATTGTTCTGTTTTCTCCTCATCCATACTTTTCCTATCATATACCCTCTTGTGGATCTTGCTGATGTTTTATTCTATTGAAGCAAGACTTCGAAATTTCGGTCATCCGGTGTTTTTTCAGCGTTCTTCGTTGGATCTTCTACAACGCTCTTCGAACAAGTGTTTGTTGTTTTTTTATAATGATAAAGTGATGTGCTTTCTTTATTTCCAATTCCGATCCGACTGCTTCGATCTCTATTCCATTTAGGCAATATTATAGGGTGGGCATATGAACAACTTTTTTCAAAACGAGTAAATTCCTTCTAATGGCCATTTTGGCTGCAAAACATGAATCTGATCAAGCATTTTCATATCAAATGAATTTGATATTGGTTCAACGTATTTTTACATTTTGCATGTAAAGTCAATGGGATTTTTTTTGCAAGTTGACTACTATACTTACTTCAAAAAGCAATGTTATTCTCAACCTAATTTTGTCAGAACCTCACACAGCAAGATTGCTTTTGTATTATTCTGTAAATATTGGCAAAAGAAAAATTATAATAATATTTGCTGAATTGCGAAGGGATTCAATGTTAGAAAAGGTATGTTGGGTGCAAATCCATGAATAGAATAGCCATAAAGCCAATAGACTTACAAAAGTACATAAGAAAGGTCATTGCACCAGTGGTGGTATGCTCTAAAGTCAAAAAAACTCTTTTGTACTAATAACATTAAAATAATATACTTGTATTGCGACCTTTCACAACAATGATACAATGGTTGTTTCTCATGTCCTTTTGTAATTCTATGGCTATTCTATTTACTGCTTTTGTAAAAATTGAAGCATGATGCAATTCAAACACAATATATTATATTTTTTCTTTGCAAATATTTATAGGAATATACAGAAACATCTGTTTCTGTGTGAGTTTCTGACCAACATCGTGAGAAGAACAGTGCTTTTGAAGTAAGCCTAAAATTGCAAAAAATTCCCCAGTGACGTACATGATGAAATTTAAAATCCTGGAAACAATATCAAAATTCATTTGATATGGAATGAAAGCTTGCCCAGAATCGTTTTGAGCCAGCCCCAAAATGGCCATAGAATCCACTCGTTTTAAATAGAGATTTGAAGAAAGGAAAAATTGTTTATTTTGACCACTCCTACTATTATGGGGGTGTGTTGTGTGTACGCGTGCGTTGTATTATGGCTGTCTAACAGAATCTAGGTTTCCTGCGTTATTCTGTTGGTTTGGTTTGGTTTTATCAGCAATTCAGTGTAATTTTAGACAATGATTAAGGCTATGTTGATCCCACTCTGTCTGCTGATGAACGTTGAAATGAAGGATTAATATTTGAAAAAAGTTATACCCAAAGTATTCGTGATCAGAGAGACAATGTTCACACATTAGTCATTAAAATGAAGGTCGAGCAAAAGGGTTCGTTAATGCCTCCAGAGGTTCAATAGTCAATCAATAACTTCAATTTCGATTATGAACAACACTCATGTTTCTCGAATCTGAACAATTTTGCATCGATGTGCGCAAATTGGAACAATCTGGATTTGCATTTCGTTTTGATGAAGCATATCTTTTGGTTTACCTGTCGGGTTGGAATGCAATAAAACTCAAATAAAGCATCTTTTAGAGCATACTTTCGGTTATTTAGAAAAAGATGATAAAATTGCACCATTAAAAATTGCATAGAACTGCAACATTTATTTTTAATTATGTTCGGTATACATACATTAAAAATAATGAAACATGTAAACTTTTTAAAGATACATGTACAAAAAACAAGAATAATAATGGGCGGATGTAATAAATATGAGTAATAAGAGTGTATAAACAAAACACTTGTCGAGTTAGCTCGATGTTAACACGAATCTATACCATTTTCAGTGTGCTTGCTTCCGGGCACATTAATCATTCGACAGGCCTGCCCATTAATATGGACTGAGCTTTTGAGAGCAATTTCATTTCCGAAATATAAAAAGAATAAAAATATAGCATAGCAATAGAAAACATGTAATGAGTGCGTAACATTGAGGGGTTTCGATTAATGTTTTGATCCATCTGTGATCGTCTTTTTTAAAGAAAACGAAAGAGTTAGCGCTAAATATAGATAAAAACACATTAGGCCAAGACATTAGTTTTCACGAGAAACATAGTTATGAAAGCCCTTTTTCCAAATAGCTCTTTTGACGGGTCCTGCACCATTTATTAATTTCAATCAACAATGTAAACAAAAATAAAATTCTTATTGTAAACATACGGAGGCTTTAATGCACAACACTTTATGCTTACCCGGCGTACCGCCGACATGAAAAATTATATTTTTCGAGCTTATCATCTCAAAATTGCTGAAATTCTAAAAATATCAAAATTAAACGAAGAAAGAAAAAGGGCTTTGAAAAACTAAGTTTTAATTATGGAGAGTCCATACAAAAACACGTTGGAATGTATCTTTATAATTGTACTCAAAGATCAACTATAGATGAGGTGGACTAAAGTTATTAGTCAGGTAGAAGTGAACCTTCATGTGACCGAGAAAGTTGAGTATGCACACAATTTTTTGCTTGAAAATGATTGATAGGGTGTTGTTAGTAGACTAAGAATCGCGGGTGCCAATGGGCATCCTTGAGCATTTTGAGAAATCCAACGATGGCGTCGCGCATAAATGATACTTATCTATTCAACCCGATATTATCAAACTCTGGAGTACTAGTATACTATAGGATCCAATGAACAAGGTATGGAACTTGTAACATTAAGTTCATACTTCAAATTCACAATGGAAGCCAAATCCAATAATTTTAAAATATGCCTTAAAAAGCAAATACCTGCGATACAAATAGACAGAGTACTTAGGTTATGTGGCTAGACACAATTAATGTATTCGTTTATTTTCAACAACATATCGAAGTACTCAATGTTATTTTTTACGCAGATCTTTGCCTGTTATTGGCTATTTTAAAATTATTGATTTGGCTTCCATTTTGGAATTTGGAGTATATTCAATGTTACAAGTCATGCTTTTTGTTTCATTGGGGTCCGATAATAAATCTAGTCCCATAAGTTTGATATATAGGTTTGAATAAGATAATTATCATTTTGGCCAACTCATCTTGGATTTCTCAACAATGCTCAAGGACGCCCATGTGGCACCCGGCAGATTCTTAGTCTAAACACACCCTTAGCTATCATTTTCAGCAGAAAAATTGTGTCCACACTCAATTTTACGGTCAGGCCATAAGTTGGACCATGGCTACCTGACTTTACCAACCAATTTAGTACTGGTCTACTGACATGTATGAGGTGCGAAGAATATGCCCATTCAGTTACAGCATTATTCAATAGGCTATTTATACCGATTGAGCGCGAATTTCAAAAGCACAAGCCCTGCATGTGCTCACGCATACTGCCGGGCACTGCTTTGTTCGTTGCCCGCGTTGACGTCACACGTCACCTCATCTATAGAAACCCGTTAGTGCTGTACCCGAAGGGGTAGTTCATGCCTCCTCCCTTCCAAGCTAACAACATATTTTAAATACCCTTGAATGTTTTAATTTGGTGCCGTATTTTCAGGCGTTGCAAATTTAGGGTCCACTTTAGCAAAGCATGCTTGAATTTGTTGAGAAACTCTCATTCTCACATCCCCTCCTGGTAAGTGTTTATGAAGGACTTCTGAGAAAAGGTTGCAAACTGAGTATGTCTGTAATATGATCACTATCATGAATCAATTCTGACTAAGCACTGCAACTTTTACAATCTCTCTTGTAATATAATGCTTATAAAACCTCTCCATTAATTCTTCACTATAGTATGAAATATTTCCCTTCATAATCCACATTTTTCAGAACTGAATTGTCCAATATATCAATACCGATACAATTAATGATTACATAATTATATAATAATTGTGCAAAAGTATATTCAAGCTTCATTTAATATGCAATATAACATGTCCTATTTACATTTTATTCTAATCTTTTGTTATATTGTCGTGGGTTAAGTTATACCAAAACTACCTCTCGCTTATTTTAACTGCCATGGATCTATTAGGGCTTTGGTTTGAATTACGACTATGGACGTATGCAGTTGACTCCATTTATGTTAGAGTTGGTACACGTAGCGACGGTCCTGTGTTCCGAATCAGGTAGTCGGCCGCCATTTTGGCCGCATTTTTTATTTTGTTGATTCTAGCAGTTGGCGTTAAACATTGCTCATGCTGTTGGTCGTTTTCATTAGTTAATATTGTCTTGGGGTGTCTATACAAGTCCTCCATGTAACCTTTTCTACAACCAGAGGTTTCCATAGGCATTATACCCTTGTTTTGACCATATTTTTGTGTAAAATATTCGTATCAACTTGCAAGGTACTCATCTCCAGATTTAACAATTTATTTGATAGTACATCTGAATGGTTGGTTTTTTCTTTTTTCGGTTCTTTGTGGCAAATTATTTGCTGAATTATTGTTGAGAATGGGTCTTTCACACTTGAGATAAGTCCTCAATAGAAAGGTATCAGTTGGATACTTCTCTAAGATCTTATTTTTTGTTTGGCCGATTTCCTCTAGGAACTGCACAGGAGATGGACACAATTGAACAAGGACTAGGAAAATCCGTTTGTAGCATTTGGATTTTGGTAACAGTCCTTCTGCTGATAACAGGACCATTTCGCTTTGTTGTATAGTGGAAGCTTAATCGGGTTTACATCACCCGGTTTAGGAAAGACACTATTGTTGCCGGGAAGTTTGCTGGGACTAAGTTCAAGTAGCCTAGGGGTTTTTGGTGGCGATGGCGGTGGAAGCTGCAATTTAGGAAGCTTTCTAATTGGGCTATCTTGTAGGCCTTGACAGTTGGTCTGTGAGGAATCATCTGACATCTGCTTCGTTTTCACTTTGAATCAGCTTCTTTAGATCTTTTAAGTGAATCTGTCCTGACAGGTAGTTCTTGCGATGATTTGCTACAACTATCACAAAAGCTATTGATGCAATTCCATGAACTAGCACTACTGGCGATCCTGTTTTCTTCAGTAGGTAATTCAGAAGCCCATACATATGCTCCCATTTCCCTCGTCCTCCAAGGAGAGCTACTCTCAGAATCTTGAGAACTTGACGATTGCAATGGAAATTCAATATCAGGAGTTATCGCTAGAGTTTCAGCTCTTATAGACTCTGCAGTCCTGTATGGATCGCTTTAAATGGACTCCATAGGTATATCTTTTCAGACTCTTCACAAGATTTTTTCAAAAATATTAAAAAAAAAAAAAAAAAACACAAGCACACAGCATGAAAGATATCCCAACTATCAAACAGGGTCCGATGGGTTTCTTAAAAAAATTTGGTTAATTTCACTCGCAAATGTGTCATCACTAATTATTTCACGTGAGCATTAACCAGGAGAAACGTCCTCGAGCAAGAACTCGGCAAAATAAGAGCAGGCAGTCATGGCTATGCTTCCAAATGCATGTACTCCAATGATCATCAACACAGACGTGGACAAAAACGAGTTGCGGTGCTAATCACCTTCGAGATCGATGTTTTTCTTCTGACCGTTGGTATGTGAGGTTTCTCGACGGCGAATGCAGATTTTGTAGAGGATCTTTGCAATGGTCACCGGCGGCGTCCATCTTTGTCTGCTGTCAACATTTGTAATGGCGGATTAGTTGGATATTTGTACCTGAAATAAAAAAAGAGAGAATAGAGCAAGTTTAAGTTTAATTTGGCAAAAGCAAATCATGTGGCCAGGTGTTTAAAAAGTAGAAAAGCTTTTATAGACACTGATAAATTTTCATGCACCGTTTAGTAAATGGTTTGGCACCGTTTAGTAAATGGTTTGTAAATGTTACATAATTTTACCAAATGGTGGTATATGTAGAGGAATGCGCAAGGCACTTTTGGGCGCCGATTTTTATATGGTTGCCATGGCATCAGGAAGCGTCAAATCAAGCTCTTTTTGAACTTTAATTTAAATTTGAAGCATGGCTTTAAAAATCCGCCCCCCCCCCTTTTTTTTTCATAGTGCCAGAAATACTACTTTTCGTTTATGATTTATGTTGTTTTAATGAGTATATGTTTATGGTTATGTTTGTTAAAAGAAATTTTTAAAATCCTGATATTGACGGAACCTAAAAAATTAGAAAGGTACTAGATCTAACCAAGTGATACCAGGTAAATTCCGGATAAATAAAATGGTCAAATTATAATTGATTTGCAATATAACAAAAAATGTAATTCGTATGGTATTTTTACAACTTTGCAACCATATTAGTTTTATTTCGACTGTGGCGCATTTCAAACAAATTGAATGTATGTTGTACATTGGTTAGGATCAAAGGTCCAATTTCTAATGTCATTGACACCCTTGCTTTCGATTTGAAGGCTGTAATACTTATACTTTGTTCCAAGTACTTTTGTAAGACTGTTCACGTTTTGCGCTGCCATATTGATTTGACGTCCATTATACAATTTCAAAAGTATCAGAAATACATTTAATTGTGTCTAGCAACATAACCGAAGTACTTCTCGTCTATTTTTATTCGCAGGGGAGTTTTTTGTTTGGGTGGGTTTTGCTGTTATCTGTCATATTTTAAATTAATTGTAAAAATATAAAAAATTTTTTGAATTTGAATATGACTTAATGTTACAGTGCCATCCACTTTTTCATTGGATCCTATATATATCTAGTAACTCCATAGTTTGATAATAGAGGGTTAATAGATAAAGCATTTTATGGCGACTCCATTTTGATTTCTCAATGCTCAAGGATGCCCAGGTGGCACCCGGCAGTTCCTTATTCTACACCCCCTAATCTATCATTTTCAGCAAAAAAATTGTGTCCATACTCAACTTTAAGTCAATGAAGGTTCTACCTGACATAAAAAAACATTTTAGGTCCCTCATTATAGGTTGATCTTTGAGATAACATGTGATAAAGAGAATAACATTCAAACTTTTTTTGTATGGACTCCATAATGAAAAATTAGTTTTCAAATCCCTTTTTCTTTCTTCGTTTAATTTGGATATTTTTAGAATTACAGCAATTTTGAAGATTGATAGCTCGAAATATAATTTTCATGTCGGCGGTAACGCCGGTAAGCATAAGTGTTGTGCATTAAAGCCGACGGTTATGGTTATCTGAAAACTGGGTGCAAATCCGGCTACATAGAGTTAATTCCCAACTTTTAATTTTAGGTCGCGTTTATTTCTTAGTTCTTCTTTTATCTTCACTCACTCATCCATATTTAAAGTCCGTTGCCGATCGCTAATAGCCCCCCCCCCCCCCCCCCCCCCCCCCCCCCCACCCTCGTCCCCAAGCCCTAATTTTACCGAATTAGTCACGTTTTGTATCAAGAAAGCTACTATTTTTCTCATTTACCTGTGAAATCTTAGACCCAAGGATGTGTGGTTTGGAGGTTATGATCGACAATGGGCCCCATTTTTGGTCGACCAATATATAAGTTTACACAGTACTCTACGGGGCTTACAAATCACGTTTTTAGCTCTCGCATCAAAACGATTGAAATATAGGCGTGAAACTTTAAAGATGGGGTTTTGGAGTGAAGGCCATATATCGATGAAAACTTCATTCCTAAATCGGGCCATCCCCCTTTAAGATATGAAATAAAAACAATTTACCTTTAGATTACCCCCCGTATTTGTTACCAAATTGCACTCAAAATTTTGTAAATAATTTATGTTCTTAAATTAATGGATAATACATTCAAGATAATATTGCAGTTACATTTTTCTCATCTGGTTTTTCGATAACTTGAATTGACTCCTGCAATTATTTGTAGTCTTACTCTAATTAGGTTAACCAGAAAAAGTAATCACAGTTTATACTAAGACACACCTAAAAATAAAAGGTACCTAAAATTTCAAGTTGGAGCGAAAAAAAAAACTAAAAAAAACAAACTAACACACGAGCCATTACATACAGTTTACAGTTGAACAACTTATCTTCGTTGTATTTATGTACGAAAGCGGTTATTTCTTTTGCGTTTCGCAATCCACAATCAGAACTGAATCATTTTTACATGAATAAATATTTGCAAGATGGAATTGCATCATGTTTGCCCTGTTTTCAAGACAGCAATTTCACTCACATTTTTTCTCAAGAATATTTCACCTCTTGGAGCAATTTTTTAAGGGTGAAATTTAAAATCTGACGATAAAACCTTAAAGGTCACGACTTAGAGATTCCCAAGTCATCCCTATTTTCTGTAATTGGTAGTGATTTCATAAGATTAGCCACTCAACAGTTCTCTACCTTTTATTTGGCTACAAAAATAACTTAAAATGAAACAAAGGCAATTTTGTATACTTATATCATATAGAACACATAGGCTGAATTTCCTATTTGCTCCATATAGGATTAAAAATTTTTCACATTTTTGTATCAAGAACCACACTCATCTTAACCTTTCAGATGGGGATATTTTTGATAAAAGCTTTACACCAGTGGCCAAATCAGAATTTTAAACATTTTTAGGGACACCTGTTATTTGAAATCTCTCGTGCACCTTTAAGTCATGTCTCTGTGAACAGAAAATTGGAAAGTGACTTCCCTTCTTAGATTATTTTTCAAAGAGTGACAATGCAATGCACTCTTTGAAAAAATAATCTAGAGTGACATGCAATGTTCAAGAGTATTTCACTCTTGATATGGAATGAGTGAAACTAACATGCAATAGATTGCACAAAACGCTTTTTGGAGATCTGTCCCCATTCATTAGCGTGATTTCGTTCAGATATCCTACTTTTTTCTATCTACCCAACTTTTAAGTTATAATTTTGTCTTTGCTTTTTTTTAAAGTATATTGATATCGTACTTTAGGGTTTGATATGATAAATTAATTTTGAAGAAACCAATATAATATGGAATCAACATTGCGATATGTTAAAGCAAAATCATGAGCTAAAGATTTTCAATGAAAGCCAGTATAGCAAATGAGCACAGTGAGCGATATATCGATAAGCTTAGTGTACATTTAACCTTTGCAACCACTTTTACTGTCTCTCATGAAACATAACGATATTTTGTTTTTTATTTACATGCTACAAACCTTACCCCTCGGCTTACCAGGGGGGTGGGGGGGGAAATCATTGTAGCGAAAAAATGTGAAGGTAGCACCTTCACCGGGTTAGGGTATGCCGTCAAAGTCGAAGGGTAAAGGGGGGGTGGTTGCACCCAGGATATTTTTATGGTGCATTTTGAAAATAGTATGCCCAGTATGGCTCTTAAACTTTTATGGTTAGGTAAAACTCGCCAATTGCCATCATTTAGTTGAAAACCACATGGAAAATCCGATATTCCTACGTTTTTTAGCGCAAAATCGGATTTTTCGCCTATTTTCTGTGGAAAAGGCCAATTTTGCCGACCACGCACTTGATGGCGTCCATTGTGACGCCATAACTAGGTAGTTTGGTACTTATTTTGGTATCAATGCAAATAGGAGGACCATAGCTCTATCCACTGGTATCAAAATCAATCAGCATCGAGTGCTTATAGCCAACGAATTGCGAGGGGGTGGTAACCACCCCCCCCCCCCACTGGTGAACCATGTACAAAAAAAGGCTTGGTAAGACAGGTTAAGTTGATTTTCGCAGATATCCTACTTTTTCTATCGAACCCACTAGCAATGGTTAGCATTTTAGTGACATATCTCTGCTTTTTTTAAGTATATTATATCGTCTTTAAGGTTGATTATATAAATGAATTCTGAAGAAACCCATATAATAGGAATCAACATGGTGATAATGCTAAAGGCAAATTAAGGCTAAATGACTAAAACATTTCCATGAAAGCAGTATATAAGGCAAAATGATGCCACAAGTGAGCGATGTTCTTGAAAAGCTGTTGTACATTTAAATTTGCAACCACTTTTTAATATCTCTCATAACACTATTTTTTTACATGTGACAAAACATTCCTAAACGTCATTTATTTATTTATTTAACCAGTTACCTCTATCTCATTGCAAGAAAATTTCGCAAATTTGAGAAGACCAGACAAAACAACCAAATAAAATATGGCAATTTACCGAGCCTTCATAAGTCTCTTAAAGAAAGGCCCAATTTAAGGGGTTAGTGAACTTTCAATTTCTTTCATTCCAATCTCAAAAGAATAATTCAGTGATCATCGTTCTCTTTCCTTTTGATTCATATAAGGCAATGCGTCCATTGAGAATTAAACCACCCCAAAACACCAAATATTTTCTTGCTCTAAAAGAATTAATTTTGTATTCTTTAAAACCGCTTGCTTAAATTTGATTGCAAAAAGAATCCTCATTGAAACTAAACCTCAGTCCTGGACGTCAGTTTGTCCAACTCTCTGGACCAAGGTTGTTTTCCTAACACCTTAGATTCATCCGATCCATGAAGTTACGTTGAAATTATAAGTGGACATTTGGCTCGTTGAACGTGCAATATATGTGTTTCATGTTGGTCCGTTGTCGTTCATTATTATGTGGGACATGCTATCCCTTTGATGTACCTGAAACAAATATAAATTAAACATTTTTGTATCAAGAACCACACTCATCTTAACCTTTCAGATGGGGATATTTTTGATAAAAGCTTTACACCAGTGGCCAAATCAGAATTTTAACATTTTTAGGGACACCTGTTATTTGAAATCTCTCGTGCACCTTTAAGTCATGTCTCTGTGAACAGAAAATTGGAAAGTGACTTCCCTTCTTAGATTATTTTTCAAAGAGTGACAATGCAATGCACTCTTTGAAAAAATAATCTAGAGTGACATGCAATGTTCAAGAGTATTTCACTCTTGATATGGAATGAGTGAAACTAACATGCAATAGATTGCACAAAACGCTTTTTGGAGATCTGTCCCCATTCATTAGCGTGATTTCGTTCAGATATCCTACTTTTTTCTATCTACCCAACTTTTAAGTTATAATTTTGTCTTTGCTTTTTTTTAAAGTATATTGATATCGTACTTTAGGGTTTGATATGATAAATTAATTTTGAAGAAAACCAATATAATATGGAATCAACATTGCGATATGTTAAAGCAAAATCATGAGCTAAAGATTTTCAATGAAAGCCAGTATAGCAAATGAGCACAGTGAGCGATATATCGATAAGCTTAGTGTACATTTAACCTTTGCAACCACTTTTACTGTCTCTCATGAAACATAACGATATTTTGTTTTTTATTTACATGCTACAAACCTTACCCCTCGGCTTACCAGGGGGGTGGGGGGGGAAATCATTGTAGCGAAAAAATGTGAAGGTAGCACCTTCACCGGGTTAGGGTATGCCGTCAAAGTCGAAGGGTAAAGGGGGGGTGGTTGCACCCAGGATATTTTTATGGTGCATTTTGAAAATAGTATGCCCAGTATGGCTCTTAAACTTTTATGGTTAGGTAAAACTCGCCAATTGCCATCATTTAGTTGAAAACCACATGGAAAATCCGATATTCCTACGTTTTTTAGCGCAAAATCGGATTTTTCGCCTATTTTCTGTGGAAAAGGCCAATTTTGCCGACCACGCACTTGATGGCGTCCATTGTGACGCCATAACTAGGTAGTTTGGTACTTATTTTGGTATCAATGCAAATAGGAGGACCATAGCTCTATCCACTGGTATCAAAATCAATCAGCATCGAGTGCTTATAGCCAACGAATTGCGAGGGGGTGGTAACCACCCCCCCCCCCCACTGGTGAACCATGTACAAAAAAAGGCTTGGTAAGACAGGTTAAGTTGATTTTCGCAGATATCCTACTTTTTCTATCGAACCCACTAGCAATGGTTAGCATTTTAGTGACATATCTCTGCTTTTTTTAAGTATATTATATCGTCTTTAAGGTTGATTATATAAATGAATTCTGAAGAAACCCATATAATAGGAATCAACATGGTGATAATGCTAAAGGCAAATTAAGGCTAAATGACTAAAACATTTCCATGAAAGCAGTATATAAGGCAAAATGATGCCACAAGTGAGCGATGTTCTTGAAAAGCTGTTGTACATTTAAATTTGCAACCACTTTTTAATATCTCTCATAACACTATTTTTTTACATGTGACAAAACATTCCTAAACGTCATTTATTTATTTATTTAACCAGTTACCTCTATCTCATTGCAAGAAAATTTCGCAAATTTGAGAAGACCAGACAAAACAACCAAATAAAATATGGCAATTTACCGAGCCTTCATAAGTCTCTTAAAGAAAGGCCCAATTTAAGGGGTTAGTGAACTTTCAATTTCTTTCATTCCAATCTCAAAAGAATAATTCAGTGATCATCGTTCTCTTTCCTTTTGATTCATATAAGGCAATGCGTCCATTGAGAATTAAACCACCCCAAAACACCAAATATTTTCTTGCTCTAAAAGAATTAATTTTGTATTCTTTAAAACCGCTTGCTTAAATTTGATTGCAAAAAGAATCCTCATTGAAACTAAACCTCAGTCCTGGACGTCAGTTTGTCCAACTCTCTGGACCAAGGTTGTTTTCCTAACACCTTAGATTCATCCGATCCATGAAGTTACGTTGAAATTATAAGTGGACATTTTGGCTCGTTGAACGTGCAATATATGTGTTTCATGTTGGTCCGTTGTCGTTCATTATTATGTGGGACATGCTATCCCTTTGATGTACCTGAAACAAATATAAATTAAACATTTTTAGAGATGCGCAGCTATAAAGAGATTTAAATGAGAATAGCACTGCATTGGGATCATATAACTAATCTTATCTGGGAGGTAACGACGTTTGAGTAAAAATCCACTCTTTGGAATATAGCCATGAAGGACAATGTTACCGGTATTTTCATATGGGGAAGGAAATTCACGAATCTACGAGACTAGCCTGCATGCACAAGAGTCTAAGAAACTAACCTAAAATGCTTAATACTGTTAAACATCTTAACTAGCAATTAAGATTACAAACGAACATATGTTCAATATCAGGAAAATTTTAATGCGTAATTGTTTTATTCTTCTACACAGCTTCCATTACTTTTATTTCTGATACAATGTGTTAGAAAATACACTGCAAATAATGCCTAGCCTTTTTGCTATATTCAAACCCAAATTGACTTCACTGCAATATTCATAACGTCACCCGATGGGACCAGTAGAGGAGACTGAGATCAAGCCACTGTTCAATTAAAAAAGTGCCCTTCTTTCAATGATCTCCCAACCCCTAATGCACCATTTCCAATGGAACATAATCAATACAAATCATTCTAGGAAATGTTCGTCTGTATTCCCCGTTATTAGATTAAATCTTGTTCTGCAGAAATTCATGACAGCTGAAAAGGTGACTACAATTCTTGACAAAAAATGGATATTTATAAATAGATTCTAAAATGGTTATAAGGATGACACTGTAATTGATCACTTCACACATTGAGTAAGGGAATCGTTAACAAACAAAAAAAAAAAAAACACATCTGAAGCGCCCTCTGGTAGATCGGAACAAACATTCCACGCCAACCCCCTCAAATGGATCTCCACTATCGGCAGTTGATCTTGCTAGTTTGCGTCGACTTGAAGATGGCTAATTTTATTTTCGGTATTAGGCTGTCTTTTATATCACCATAAGCATATGGAAGTCGTTTCTTACTACGACCCAGGGTATTTTATTATCACATTTCACGCGGAAAATACATTCTGGAATTTTGTATCAGGGGGATATAGAGCGTTCACAACATTCGACACATCCTAAATCTACAAATGGTAAAAAACCCTTGAATTATGTATAAGTAATAACTCGCATGTATCTGTCTCAAATGTTTATTTTTATTTATTTGGAATTTTAGTTCATTAAATCTGCCAAATGTCACGGTCCTTAAAGCACTATCAGTGAATCACTCCCGAAAGGGTCAAATATTTGAAATTTTTCTGGAATAGCTTAAAAGTGAAGGTCAAATCTCTACAATTCCACTAAGTTTTTTTTTTTCCAAATAAAAATTGAGAGAAAAGGAAAGAAAACAGCATGTTCGAAGATAGAATTTCCATTCAATTACGTGTTGTAGAAAAGATACGATTCTCCATTGTTCGGACAATTATGACTAAAATACCGATTTTTTCTTTTATTCGGCTGCGTTTGGTTGTATCACTTGCAGGGTATGTTAGAATACCAATACTAGTTCCAGACATGCAAATCTGCTTTTTGATGATTTTTTTCGTTTTTGTGATTTATCAAAATCACTGTATGTCCTTTAATATCTGCTATTACAATATATCTCAGAAATATTGTACGTATTGTGGCCTTATGGTGCATTATTTTTGCAGTATTTAATGAAAATTTTCACACTAGTAGAGCATTTACATTACAGTTTACAGAGATTTCAACTATTTCAACATCGAGAACAGTTGAAGTCGGGGGGGGGGCGGTGCGAGGGGGGGGAGGGGGGGCCGGACGGGGGGGAGGGGGGGAGGGGGTCAAAAACGTGCGATATTGTTGCTTTGACGGAGGGACTTATTGATTAGCGCACCACGAGCGAAACATAGTGAGTACATAAAGTCAAATCTAAACATAAAGCAATCTTTCATCACGTGCCAAACCAATCACTTATTTTGTTGTGAGCACTACTACTCAACAATCCATGGCAGTGAAAAACAAAAACACTCTAACAGTAGTCACGGCGTGCGTGCTAGTCGGGGCTCTATCCTGATTTATACCTATTCGACCCGTTCCTATTCTTAACTCTGATGGAGAAACTACGACTAGTGTAGTGCACAAACGAAAATTGAGGTGATGACTCCATCGCATTGCGGATCATGTATATCTCCTAAGGGTTAGTTTACAGACATGAAACATAAAGCAATATTGCA
Organism: Ophioderma brevispina; assembly: GCA_023653785.1. Classification (NCBI taxonomy): domain Eukaryota; kingdom Metazoa; phylum Echinodermata; class Ophiuroidea; order Amphilepidida; family Ophiodermatidae; genus Ophioderma; species Ophioderma brevispina. Next base: position 16,531 of record JAMKCH010048886.1, read on the forward strand.
CATTTTTTGAAGTGCCCCCAATTTTTCAAAATTTGATTTTTGCACAGCCTATGTGGTTAATGTCTACAAAACTACACCTGCGAACGAGATGCTAAAAAATGCGTATTCATAATAAAATGAGCAATTTTTGTAATTAGAATTGGGATCCTGATTGTAACTTAATGGCAGAGCTAGAAATGCTAAGTTATGTCCTTCCATGATGAAATAGTGCACCTCAAGAAAATGACCCTCTAACTTGATTTGCGTGAACCAATAAAACAACTAATAGATGAGAGTAGACGTTACCATGGCGCTATTCCCGGCGTTTCATATTGGAAGGCGTTTACAGCAGCCGTTGAATTATTATCGGGGATACACGATATTAGTTATTCTAGTTACAAAATTCCTTCGTTTGCGACACATAGAAATTGGAGAGCATAACCATTTCACAGGTATAGTTTTACTAGCCAGTTACCAGGCAACCGTGTTTTAAAAAATCTCCTTTTTAAAAAAACATTTGGGGGCGCCTTCAAAAAAATGTGCTAATATTGCTTTAAAGCAATATTTTACGATTGCGTGTGGTATGTTATCTGGAGAAACGATGTGCCTGGCAACAAAGTTACGACATAATTCCGATTCGCCAGGTCTGCATCAATGCATCAGACATCCTTTTGCAATATGCCTTGAAAGGGAACCCAATTAAACATATTTTTCTCTCTTTCATCAGATGTTTACTTTCCCCTAGTTGCGCTCTGGGCTTTGAAATTCGCAAATTCTACAATCTTGCATAATCATTTAGTAATTTAGTGAACGAGGCTATGGATTTTTTTCTCATCTGTCTGCGCTGTGTGGAATTAATTTTGATTGTGACACAGACAAGGAATTCCACGATAATGTTTCAGTCATAGCTAAACAATACTAGATCTAAAATCTATTCAAAATAGAGATAAGCAATATTAGCATACCACTTTCGCGTATTTTGAACGACTGGTCTTCAATGCGCGATATCTGATGGCATATAGGGTGACCCAATAAAAACTGTACCAGATGAGAACTGATTTTTTTTCACTTTATTTAAATTTGATATCTGTGGTTTTAGTTTATCCCCATGGGTAGTTGAGCATTTGCCTGAAAAAAAATTGTTCATTGTGGTTGAGTGGTTCTCAAAATATGGTACAACGCAACACACTCAAATAGCCAAAACAACTTGTCCCCGGAGCATCATTTTTCGTAGGCATGGAAATCCCCAATACCCCAAATTCAGCAGATCGTGTTCCTACCCCGCCCTGACACAAGACAAAAACAACATGGGTAATTGCATTCCTATATTTTACGATTTTGATCGCGAAATAGACTTGGGTAAAAAGACGTGAGGCACACAATGGATTCGTAGTCTGAAATGATCTACGATTATTTCATTGTAGGACAAGTTCGCAATATTGACTTGAGATTAGGCATACATAAATCCCTACTGAAACAACAATAATCATCCAGTGACACAAAATATCTTCATTACCAGCATTGCTCATTAAATATTTTACTGGAAGTCACTAAATATCCAACTACAGAATCGCAAACCCGTCAAATTTTGGAAGATCAGGTGGACAACGTGGCGCTTTTTCAGGGAATTTAATATCACTGAAACCATTCTATAAACACACACGTATTTGCGATACCTATGTAGATGCATCGTCGCACTTCGCATAAAACAGTTGTTTTGTAGAAATCTCAAAATTTAGCATCACATTTTACAGATGTGGGATTTAATAACGTATTTTTAAAAAACTAATTTTGATTAAATTGTTAAAGATGATTGGTTCCGTTCGTTTTTAATTCCGTTGGGACCCCCCCCCCCACCCCGAACTTTATTATCATGCAACCGTAGTATTTTTTAATCAGATGAAAGGCGCATTTTGTTTCATTGTTGTTCGAAATTTTAGCCCATCCAAATCCATTCTCTTTAAGATAGAGATAAACCAGCACAACGTGACCGGGAATGGCAAGCGTGTATATCGCATTCCACAAGTTTTAAAATTTCCTGTATTAAGAAATATTTTATTTGGAGTTATATAGTACCCTTAAAGTCTGACTCAGAGATTTCGAAATATTATTTTTTTTTGTGTAATAATGAAAATAGTCAACTAGAAGTAAAAGATAGTAACCATAAAATGCCAGATCCGAAAAGTTGATGAATCGGAGTTGTGTCGTTTTGATTGCATAAACATGTATGTGAGCATTAGTCCATAGGATACTGTGTATTACAAAATCCCGGATCCGGAATTTATAACCACAAAGTTGTGATTTTCTATATGAAGGAATTCGATTTAAGCTTAGCAATCACACAGTGATTAGATGTGGACAAGCATTAATTTATGTACATGCAAAAAACACGATTTTTTTGGAAATTGAGGGCGCCCATCCTCAGAATCTCTGATGTCGGGCCTTTACTCTTTTGGATTTGTTTTGTTATGGGCATAGCGCAGTCGAAAACAAGTAGAGTGTGACTAGCGATAATTCCTCCGTGTTAGGAACTTTTCAAATAGTTAAGTAGAAAACCAATATTTCGAACCGGTTTCGCTTGATTTTAAAACATATTTACTATCCTCTGTGAAGAAGACATCGGGTGAGTGTTATTGTAAACATATAAGGCATCGGTGCCCCTTACCCACTTGTGATATTTATGCGGAATCTAGCCCTGTAACGAACGGCATGCACAAGTTGCGTGTTTTTCCACTGTACTATACGTGTGTACAAAATTTGTCCATAGCCTTTCATGAACTGTCACTGAAATTCACCTTTATTATGTAAAACTTTCAGACTTGGTGGTTTCTGCTGATCTAGAGAGCCACGGGCATTTTGAGGTAGAAGCGCGGGTTTTACCGTTTGAAATTTGTCTAGTTGTTAATACTGCAAATTGCGAGAATTATCTTTTTTGAGAATTTTCCCGTGCATAGTCTAAATGCGTGCTGCTCTTCATTGTGATCGCTTGCATAGCTCAAATAGGGTAGCCCGCCATAGTGATATTTTCGCGGTGCTTTGCATTATTGGCTATCATGTGCAATGTCGTAATTTGCATATAGATTGGTTTACGTCATAGTAAATGGACCGGTGTATGCGCTTAGTTCCTAAAATCATAGATTGCGTGATATTATCTTTGTGTATGATTTACGCTCGGTGAAATTTAATCCTACTCAATTCTGTAATGAATTGCGGTTGTTTTTAATTGATAAATAAAAGCTAATAAAATAATAAATAAATAATATTAAGTTTGGTCCAGATAAAATAATACTATTAATTCAAAGCGTTTTGGTTAGAGTTATTCCCTTATGGTTTGGAATTCTAGATAAATAAGATTAATATTAAAGGTGCATTTCGTATCCCAGCTCTCTGTTTTATCATTGTTCACTAGATATCCTTGAAAAAGCTTATTTCACAAAACTTGAGTGAATCCGATCTTGCGGTTTTTGTGTATGAGCAATGGATTGCTTGCTTCCCACGGTCCCATAGGCCACACTGTGATTCATTCTGGGTCCGTTTACGGACAGAATACGATTTTTGGCGTAAGATGGGTACACATGGATTACAAGGCTAACAGTTCAGAATATAAAAATCTCACCCAACTTGTTTGAGGTAAGTCGGGGGACGAGTTTGGATCACGAAATGCCCCTTCCAAATTATTTGGTGGATGTTGATTTATGAGTGTTGCTCTACGGGAACCTAATTCTTTTGCACATAAAAAGTAAATTTGTAATTAAGTTAGTTGTAATTATTCATCCATATCCAATCCACCCATCCACCATGTTAT
>JAMKCH010048887.1:0-10729 GCA_023653785.1 Ophioderma brevispina
AATTCGTATAGGTGATGAGGTGCCACAATATCATGTGTAGCTTTGATTTTTGCTGCATTCTTGCATATCATGCTTTTAATTATCTAATTTGCATATTTTTGAGATAGTTCCATTTAAGCTTTTTCTTGTTTTAATTACCTTTTTTTACAATGCACTTCAGTTATTAACATAACACTTCTCTTCAGTGCTTTTGCTCTCTTTCTTATCATCGGTGGCCCAAATTTTATCATAAAGCAGTATGCGCAACCAGCGACACTTGTGGTTCGAGAACCAGCCTTGTTGAAAATCTTATGCGAAATGCGTTTTTAATGCATTTGACCCACTGTTATTTTTCGGCCCCTTCCCGAATGTTCCTTTTTTTTTTTTCTGAAATTAAAAAAAATCCATAATTTTTTTTTAAAAAAAAATGCGCTTAAAACAATTCTTCTAAAATCAAAGCACACCCGAGCTTCTGACACAAACTTGGTTTTTTTTTTTAGTTGATTCTTCAGCTCCAAGGTTTTGAAATAATAAGAATGCCTTCACAACATAACAACAAAATCAGATTTCGTCAAATTTCTCTTTTTCCAAAGAATTGAGATGGGGGAATGGTTTCTCCTCAACACGCTTGCGGTAGTGGCCAGACCAAGAATGTGCCATGTTTCGGCGGTGCTTGTTCGACGGCTCACAAACATTATCCTGATCTGCTTCCAGGTATCCCCACTTTTTACAGGGAAACCTTAGATCGTCCGATTCCGCCATTCAGCCATGATGAGTCAGCTCCAGTGGAAGATGCGCACCAGTTCCATACCAATAGAGGGTCTTCCACCTTTCGGATTATAGCGGGCCGTCTTGCCGGGAATGGCAAAGTCATTCCAAATTTCTGGACTTTCTAAATCTAAAGAATGACACTCAAGTTGGATATGTATGCATAAAAGTATGGGTCACACTTATAGCACAAGTACTTTGAGGTCGAATATTAAATTGATCTGAATGAGAAATACTATGGAACTAACACCTTTGTTATAAGGTTATGCATGAGTAAGGTGAAAGACCCTCTATAGATGTTACCATATATGTTTGGTAGCAAGTCTTTCTTTACACAAGCAACGACGCTTTTCTACTTCTTTGAGACTGCTGTCAAGGGGTTTGGACTTTGCTTAAGAGACTCTCTCTGATTTAAGAGCGGTTACGCATGTCTCTGCCCAGACTAGGGTACTTTCACATTAGACCCTTTGACAGCTATGTTTCTTGCTGCTCCTGTACTTCGACGTGGATGTCTGGTAAAAGATCAATTTCCCTGCAGATTTATAGTTTCTTCGTTGGTGTTGGACTAAGACATCTTTTAAACAATACTGGCGGGAGGTATTCAAGATGGTTTTTAACTTCTGGGCATGAGTTGATCTTTCATATGCGGTCAGGCATACTCTGCATATAGTGGCACAGGGCCAGTGCCGTTGATCTTAAGGCATTGCGGGCGAGCACCCTATCTTGTACCAGTGAGTTGGTTCAATATGTTATACTTTATTCTCGTCTTCTTACGCTGGTCTATATGATGTAGTGAGTCCAAGGTAACAACTCTTAGTATACGGTTCATCACGCTTGCTCCAGGGACTTCCAGACCAGGTTAGAAAACGAGATTAGGGCTAGAAATCTTGTGTAAATTGGTTGAAAATAACCTTCAGCTGGATATCCATTTTAACAACATATGTCGCCTGCACATCACTTGCTCTTCACAAGATCCGGTCAGAATTCCAGTTTTCTAGATCAGCAAAACCCCGAAAAGCTAGTCTGCTTTTGTTACATGTCGCCTTGATAACTGTAAGACAAGCCTCCTTCAGGACTATCCTGCTCTCAAATCGCTAAATAATTACAACGCCTCAAAATCTGCCGCAAGGCTTGTAACTCTTACTTCGATCCCGTGATCATATTTCTCCAGTTCTTCAAGATTTTGCACTGGCTACCTGGTTAAATTCCGGATTTCTACAAGAAGCTTCTTCTCACATAACAGTGGATTCATGGCTGTGCCTCCTCTCTCCTTCAAGAACTTCTTCACGTTTAAAACCTCCTTAATCTTCGTTCCAACTCGCAATCATACTTGGTACTTGAATCTTTCACACACACTCATATGGCCAGCGTACTTTCTCTGTTGCTGCACCTACTTTATGGAATCAGCTTCCACTGCCCATGTTCAAGACTGCAACTCCTTTGATCAAGTTTAAATCATTCTTCAGACTCTTATTTTTGAAATTGCCTATATGCTAACCTGTATTCTATGTTGTATTTGCTATGTACATTTTTTCTCTTTCTGTGTTCTTTCTCCAGCGCATTGGGACTGTGTGTAATGCGCTATATAAAATGGGTGTATTTATTATTATTATTATAACTTTAAACTGATGTTTGGCTTCATGGTTGCGTAGATAAAAGAACCCACCCGTTGTCTTGATGGACTTGCATCGCAGTGGTTTCTTCATAAGAGTGAGTTCCTCCCCTCAAGCTTTGAAGAGTCTCTCTCAACAACTGTGAAGTCCTGAGTTCTTGTGTGTTGATTGAAGATGACATCTTACCTGCACTCCGTGGTTGGACATTGGTAAGATGTTGACAGGAAGGTGTGAGCAGCGATTCCTAGGAGGTAACCATTCTGGGGCTACACCATCGGTCGGCTTCCTTTTTGCGCTCCAGCCCTGTAACAAAAGAACATCCTGTTTGAGGTCATATTAGGGTGAATGCTCAGATTTTTGTTTAAATGGGTGTCAAACGATTCCTCTTCTGATACGAGGCAGAGGGTATTTTAACATGATCTTGCCATAGCCGTCTCAAGAACCACCTACGATTTGGGCTCATCAGGACCATCTGAATGCATTTTTTTTAATCAAAACGAAAACATTTAAAATCTAAAAAATCATAAATTTAGACATTTTAGAAACATTTTAAAATTATTATCTCTGCTGAGCACCTGCACACAACGAATTGGATGCAAACCTTCTGGTCGATTCCTCCAAGGTTGTGAAAACATTCCTCAAGGTTGTGAAAACATTCCTCAAGGTTTGAAACATTCATCAAGGTTGAAAACATAATCTTCAAGGTTGTGACAACATTCAAGGTTGTGAAAACATTCCTCAAGGTTGTGAAAACATTCCTCATGGTTGATGAAAACATTCTCATGGTTGTGAAAACATTCAAGGTTGTGAAAACTCCCTCATGGTTGTGAAAACATTCCTCATGGTTGGTAAAACATTCCTCATGGTATGTGAAAACTTCTCAGGTTGTGAAAAACATTCCTCATGGTTGTTAAAACATTCCTCATGGTTGTATAAAACATTCCTCAAGGTTGTGAAAACATCATGGTTGTGAAACTTCCTCAAGGTTGTGAAAACATTCCTCATGGTTTTAAAACATTCTCAAAGTTGTGGAAAAGCATTCATGGTTTGTGAAACAATTCCTCAAGGTTGTGAAAACATTCCGCCTGGTTTGTGGACCAAAACCTTCCTCAAGGTTGTGAAAACATTCCTCATGGTTGTAAAAAACATTCCTCCATGGTTGTGAAAACATTCATATGGTTGTGAAACCAAAAACAATGGTTTGATTTTGTAATCCAAGTTAAAAAGATATCAATCGCATTGTTGAATTGGCTTTAAAACCAACCAAATAAAACTTAAATTTCGGACACCACGTCTTTGTTAAAAAAAAATCACAACTTTGTTATAAAATTCTGGATCCGGAAATTCCCCTGGTTACACGGTATCCTATGGCACTGTTATAACTGTGCATAAATTTTCACTTTCGTGAAAACGAAAAAAATTCAGATTCATTTCTAACTTTGGAATTTAAACATTTTTAGGTAAATATCTTTATTCTATGATGAACTATTTTTTAATTACTACACTAAAATTATATTTCGGCAATCTCTAAGTCACCCCCCCCTTTTAATTTTATTACACAATTTGTTGTAGAAACTAAATATTAATATCCATCTTTTTCTGTGAATATCTTTCACATTGGGGTCAAATGACAACTTTATATTGATGCACCCCTCAAAACAATCAATTGGGCCATGTTTTGTTTTATTCCCTTAAACTAAGAACTAAAGCCTTTTTAAATGAACGTCAATTATGGGGTTGATTAAATTCAACTCTAATAAAGTACATGGGGAAATTCATGGATGTTTTGGTTTAGTTTTTTTCATATCATTTTGACACCAATGTTTTTTTTCATACAGAATTTCATGGAGAATCTAAAAAATCATGGGTGTCATTTTTTAAAATGGTGTTCTTGGGTGTTTTGATAAGGGGGAAATGTGTACAGGGGTAAACAATAAAAGTGTTTAAATTATTTGGAAAAATTTATACCAGTTGTTCGGCTGCTAATAAGGTTCTAAAAAGGTATAGTTTGCCATATTTACGACCTATTGTTTTAGTACAAGAGGCTCACGAAACGTTCAAGGTCATTATTATAGAATGGTCCGATTTGTTGAAACTGGTTATTAAATCGTCATTGGGTCCTACTGAATAAGAAAATGTATATAGATCTGTGGTTTCACCTTTCAAAGTGAGACTTTAGAGATATGACTGGTGGTCTCCCTTAGACCCTGTGGACAATGGCCTATTTGCCCTCTTAATTATTATCAAAACGTCATTGACACCGCGACCTGTATATTTTCTGTTTTTTTTTTTTTTTTTTTTTTTTAATTTTGCACCATTTTTAGAACAAACGATGATCCGAAATTTTACCCCAGTGGACCCTGACCCGTTTTCTCCTGTAACTCTTGTACTATAACACTCAGGAAGGGCCCAAAAATATACTTTCTGTAATCCTTAAAGGTACTGAACATGATGGTAGACTTTAAAACACATTTTGCCCCTTTTATGATTTTGCCCCCTGTATAAACCAGTGTAAACATTTCCCCCCTAGAATTCATCCAAGATACACATTTTTAAAAATGACACCCATGATTTTTGGAATCATAATACAATTCTGATTTAGGAAAAAACCTTGGTTGCAGATTGTATATGAAAATTTTCACAAAAATAACAGTTACACATGACTACTAGAAGGATCAGGTGTGCTGTGTTCTTCCGTCTGTTGCAACAAACGTTATCAGGACAGTATGGGGACCTACAGCAAACATCACGTTCTAATTCAGGGACATTCTTCAAGTATCAGCGTTATATATGGGACCTATTTGGCAAATGCATGTTAAGAAACAAAATTACAGAAAAAAAAATAATTCCAAATAAATACTTCCCACAAAAAGTTAAAAACAAAACAAATCACCTCCCAATAAAAAACATTCCAGGAAAAAAAGTACAAAAAGGTTTCCAATTCAAAAATGCCAATCTATGGTGGTGGGCGGGAAAATGTTGTCTAGCGAACCGCACTGAGTGAGGCACTAAGCCAACCTCTACCATCCCATACGTCATTCCTGTTTTCATGATTTTGCTAGTTCTTTTTACCAGCATCCGTGGCCTAGGTTAGTTCTATCCCTAGGTAGGACTAGAATACCGAGCCGGGCCTGGGCCAGGTAACGATGCCACTGAGGGGTACATACACACAGATCTCCTCAGCTGGCGGCTCAGGTGTACCCATAATGATGGAGATGGTGGCAACTGACCAATGATGGGACACTTTATGTTATTTCTCTATAGGTAGGGCATTGGAATGACTACAAATGGGCCTTATCCATTTAATGCCGCTAATAGCCATGGCATCTGGTGCTATCTTCCCACCGTCTTGACCATGTCTGTAAGGTCTGGTCGAGGAGTGAGGTCGGACGCTGCACAACTTTACCTGCTAGATCTACTTTTTTGTGCGAGTCATGACCAACATCATCTCAACAGCCAAAATGACAAGTATCTCAAGTCCTGTGACGACGGGCGAGCGACCAAGCAGCAGGTGTGGATACACTGAGAGCTGTAGTTGAAGACCTACACACCGGGGCCTCAGGCATTGGGTCGTTTTCGCGGGACTGAAGCAAGCAGCAACCTGAGCGACTAAGCAGCCCGTTAGGATCGTCTGCTTGACCTCCGTAGACAAGAGGAGGGGCTAAAAGGTTGTCCTAAACAAGCCTGCTCATCTTTTACCCTGGTCAGACTACCGGGCTGACGGGGATCCCACTTTAGCGGGCGAAATAATAAGAAAGTGAAAATTCAACTACTAATTGTGGCGTGCGTGGAAGGGTACGCACACTATGGCAACACGGATCAGAAAAAGCCAGAGAGAAGAACAGCTAGAGTAGACGTGAGCTGCCCATAGAATTCGACATTGCTGCACTCAGTGAAACTCGATTTGCCAACTCAAAGTCTGATTGTGGAAAAATTAAGCTTTTGGAGAGGTCGATAGTTAAAATTATATCCGTAGTTTTCCAAATCTCCAGCTCCACAGCTATAAATGATGGCTGATGACTCTGAATCTCCCTCTAATTGGCAAAACAGGCACTTCTTTCAGTGTTGTATGCATCAACGATGACAAATCCTGCGAAGGCCAACGATAAATCTATGAAGATTAGAGTTCATCATTCTACCTACCTCCAAAATCAGACAAACTAATCAGCTTAGGTGACTCAATGCCAGGGTGCAGGTACCATCATTCCTGGAAGGGCATTCTTGGGTACACGACATTGAAATGCAAAGCAACGGCCTATTGCTAATCCGCATCTTGATCAGAACATGACCTTCTCATCACTAATTACCATTTTCAAATACAACTCGCAATAAGAACTACAGGATGCACCCCAGATCTGAGTCATTGGCATATGATTGACTACATAATTGTCAGGAGTAAAGACAAAAAGATGCCAAGGAACCAAAGCCATGTGTCATGATTGCGGACGGACCTGTATTCATTGTCTCTACACGCAAATTTCGCATCCAGCTCCGAGACGTCCACAAAGCAAAATTGATTCAAACGACTTCATCTTTCCGGATTGAAGATAACTGCTTTCGTCAATAATTTCTGAGTGCCTTGGACAACGCCTAGAAAGATCTTCCACTTGATTACTAGAAAATATCGAAGATGACTGGACAGCCTTCTGACTGAGACATCTATGCAACATCACAAGAAATACTCGGCTGTACTACCTCAAGAAATTCAAACTATTTAGATGAAACAAGGAATAATCTATGACTCCAAATGATCACGAAGAAAGCAGATTTTGCGATGTTCGCGACAGGTCCAGACAGGTTTAGAAAAAATGAAAGAAACCTGGTTGAACGACAAAAGCAAAGATCCAAACATAGGCTGATACCAAAAAAACTCCAAGAGGTTCTACCATGCAATCAAAGCAGTTTATGGACCCACAGTTATACAGGTACATGCAACCAATTCTAAGTGCAGATAGAAGTACACTCCTCACAGAAAAAGGGGAAATTTTTTTTTTTTTAAAAAAAACGCTTTTAATATAATTGGCAAAATTGTGACCATCCACTGTAAATGAGGAAGCCATAGACCAGTTGCCGGGTGGAAGTGAAACCTTCTCTCTCTGACCACCTACCTTGGATGAAACTGCAGAGGCCATCAGTCAGCTATCAAATGGCAAGGCTCCAGGACAGATCTATACCAGCGAAGTATACAGAGAAAGGAGGTCATATCTAGTGAGAAACTCACAAAGCTATTAAGTCTATGTGGGAACAAGAAATCATCCTCGTAAATTTAAAGTGCTCCTAATCCAGAAGAGGAAAGAGGGCATATCTTTGCTTTCGAATTGGACTGGCAAACTACTTGCAAGAATTATCCTGACCGTCTAATCTTTCACTCGTAACAGAAGATTTCTTTTTTTTTTATACATGAGAGTCAGTGCGGTTTTAGAAAAAATTGTGTACACTGGTATGATATTTGATCTAGTCAACTTAAGAGAAATGCCAAGAGCAAAAATCTCTTTATTTCACCTTTGGTCACTTCTACACAGGCATTTGATTCAGTCTGGCGTGATGGGTTGTGGAAATTCCTATCCAAATTTGGTTGCCCAGAGAAACTCATCACCATGGTACGCCAATTTCATGATGGCATGATGTACAAGATCAAACTGCATCATCTCTGCCAGCTTGCTGTCACAAATGGAGTCAAATCAGGTTGTGTTTGGTGCAATACTATTCAGAATGAGTTCTTAGCGTGCTTAAGTATTGCCTTCAAAGATATACAATGGCATCAAATATAACTATAGATTTGATGGTAGCTTGTTCAACCTGAGGCGACTGCAGGCCAAAACCAAGATTCAAGACGGAACAGCTTGTGAACTACTCTTTGCCGATGACCGTGCTCTTGCTGCTGGCTTGGAAGCTGATATGCAACACATTATAAATCTGTTCTCCTCTGCCTGTGTCAACTCGGCTCTGATATCCATACCAAAAAAAACTAAGTTATATACCATCCAGCTCTGGTACGCCTTGTTGATCCAACCATCACATCAATTAATTGAAAAGCTTCCGCTGGCAGACAACTTCCCTACTTGGGGGAGACCCTATCCGTACGTCAACATCGATCTAAGTTAACAACAGGATCGCTAACGGCCAAGTGATGCCTTTTGTCGCCTTCGTGGCAGGGTATGGGAAAGAGCGTTATCACACTGACACCAAGTCAAAGTGCACTAAGCAATGGTATGCCAACTGTCCGTATGGCTGTGAAATTGACTGTCTACAAGACATGCCAAATCTGTGAATCGCTTCCATCTGAACTGCTTGAGGAAGATTCTCAGGATCCAACACAGTTCTCATTGCTCCAACATGATATCATACCATGCTGATGAAATATCATTCATATGGAGAATGGAGGATTCTCATATCCAAAATCATCTGGAAGCTCTGAAATTTGTCGAGAAAGTGTGACCTACAAATGCATCCAGACATGTCTGGCTCCCTCTAACACGACTGCTCTTCGACCACTGAGATCATCAAGAAGCAAATCTAGTATGGTCAAAGGTCACCTACATGGTCAAAGTGTATATGCATACTACGGTGGGAATGAAAGACCACGGTAATGCGCAATATCACTGCTGGACCGTATATAGGAGCTGTGTGACTCACCTAGTCATGTCATTTATGCTGGCTTTCTTTCGCGCAAGTTGATGTGGCGTTGTGTACACCTGTGGTACACCCTATCTCCATCGTTGACATTACTTTTTCTTTTATGATTGCCCGCTCCTAGAGTGCCCCCCCGTTCGACCGCTTAGGCGAACTTAGCTTGAAACCTTTGTTACTCAACGGGCTCTTCAGATTCTTGCTGACCCTAAAAGTTTCAAAGTGTTCATCTAGAGGTCAATTGCTTAAAATGCCCTATCTGTTGGTGTTCCAGCTATGCATTTTGCATGCCTTTGACACGGTGGGCTGATATTTGGAGTGGAGTTGGCGAGGACAGTGGGACGTTGTATCAGGGTTTTTTCAGAGTGGCCAAGAGGTCAAAGGTCAGCTGAGGGCAATATGCTTAAAAATGTCCAGTACCCACCAAATTGGTTCAAAATGCCCCAATGACCTGAGCAAAGAACCAAATTCATAAGGTTCAAAGGTTACACACCTGGTCAAGGTCACAACAAGGGGTATGCATAGTTAAAAATCAAACAAAAAACCAAATAAAAAACTACATGGGGTACTCAAGTCGTAAATCTACGGTACATACGATGTATCCGTGAGTGGAACCAATATGTCCAAGGCACTGTTGTAACTTGGTATTGTGGTATGAAGGTCCGTTATGTAGGACCTTACGCATAAGTATTATACACGTAATGATTACGCAAAAGTTTGGGGAAACGACTCCAGGTGGTATGGGACCTACTTGGCAACTTCCATGTTCTATGTTCAAGAATCGTGTAACATCAGATTCTGAGACAATTCTGGTCTTGTTAGTTTATTGTAAGAAAAAAAACCATGTTTTGCGGATTTCACTTTGATTTTTTGTAATTGTACATTTTTTTGCTAAAAGGGTCCCAGGAAAGGAGATTGATATAAACCTAGTACAAATCTTTACGGGGGCACTTCTCATTCCAATAAAAAAAAAACAGGGCCACATTAAAAAGAATCATACCAGTGGACACATTAGTGAAACTATTGATTTTCAGTTCGAGTCCATGAATAGATGGTCACACTAGTCATCTGGAATTTTCTGTTACTCTCGGAAAAATCAATAGTCACTTATGATGTCATCACCAACCCAAATATTGGACGCTTTTCTCGGCCACTCCTGTAGACCTTGAAACAAAACCACATCAATTCTATTGAATTTCCTGGGCCCTTCAAATCACAGGTCTTGGCCAATTTCAGGTTTGACTGCTGAGAGGGTGAGCTATGGGCAGTTATTTTTAGTGTATCTCCAATGGCCTATGTAAAGGAGACCACTGGCACTTTTAAAAATAGTGCCGCCCTCAGTTTTCCAGAATCGACTTTTGCATGTTGGTTTTTGTGTAAAGCTTTTATATACCATTAGCCCTCACCTGAAATGATTTAGGGAACCAAATACAGCGTCCGTTAGGGGTAAACAGACGATTTTATAATAATGGCGCCGTGGGACATTATGCAGCAGACTAGGGATGTGGATGGAAATGAAGTTTTTAAGCACAAGAAAATAACATTGACGTATGCATTTTCCACAGCACATACACCTTGTTTGATCGGTCTGTGACCTTTTTGTGGTTTTAACATGAGTACAAGTCTATGTATATTTAATGTAATATACACATTGTTGATAAAGTAGCCTACAAGATTACCGGGATGTCTTTAACCTCTCCCTATCTGTTTTCCACGAAGATGGTATGTAAAGTCGGGGA
>JAMKCH010048888.1:0-11552 GCA_023653785.1 Ophioderma brevispina
CGGTCAAGAAGAATGACATATTTCTATGACAAATAAAGACGGGAAGCTGATCTCTGATGACCATAGCTGCCAAAGTTTACAACAGAATGCTTTGACCGCATGCGCAAGTAAACAACCGAAGGTTTTTTTTCAGCCAGGCTGCAGCTCTACCGAAGCACATCCCATTCCTGAGGAGAATATGGAGGGTTTTAAAGAATATCACGCCCCTTGATCACTATAAGAAGGCATTCGGCCTTCCATCAATAGATGTCTAGTGTTCTCAATGGCGTGTCATTTTACATTTTAGAGATCATGGTCAATGCTACCCAAATGCTGTATACCAACTCGAGCAGTTCAGTTATAACTTATTTGCTGGTATACCATTCTAGTTAATTGATAAAACAACATCTATGTACTAAACGGTGAGTTGTTGGCTCATTTTGCCTTTCAATCATCGTAGTAGACTACCTTCTGGGGAAGTTTCTATCTACGACCATGGAATTATCACAAACCTAGGTCTAGAATTGATGATATTTCCTGATGATATTGCCTTAATTCGGTCTCTATGCGGAATGCTGCAACAGAACTTGGACTATTATCAGTCACCAAAATTGGAGTACACGGCTATCAAATTTCTATCGCTTCCCATATCACCCTCTGCACCCCCTTTTTTCTCTGTCTCTATTCTTTGCTTTCTGTGTGTGTGTGTGTGTAAAAATAATTAAATAAACATGAGGTTTCATGACTTTAGGTCAACTCATTAATAAATACGCACCGTTTCTTTAATTGCTGATTTGATTTTCAATTGAAAATTGTAATTTTGGGGACGCCATTTGGGCTGCATCTTGAAATTATTTATGGATATGCCATTTTCAATGCTGTGAAGCATTTAAGTGTTCATAATATACCCTCTTACAGAAATTACAAGCTTCTTCTTGATGACTGACCGTAATAATGTAGATAATACATTGCGATTCTTGTCAAAAATGAGGTAAAGGTGTAAAAGTCATTGACTCTGTCGGCCTATGGAGAGAGTACATATGTACCATATCTAAAAATTGTGTCACGATTTCACTTTACATCTGTAGAAGTGTTCATGCTTTTACCCAACCAAAGTGCACAATTCTTATCGTATATTGACCCTTAACAGCTGTACTTATACGGGCTTATCTGTCTTCTTAGGTAAGATAAATCCAATTTGGTCTTATTTTTAGATTTTTTGACATAATTGACCTTTTGGACCCCCTAATGACCTTGATCCCGATATAAAAAAAAAACCTCTTATATACAACAAAAATGGCATGTTCCAATGCAATAAAAAAATATTGGACCTTAAACCGGAAATGACCTTAAATGACCTTTGACTCAAAATAAAAATACTTGCCTACACCAGATCACATGATTGCTTATGTGCAAGTTAAGTCACTGTATGTAAGTTTTTAGCTCAAACCGGAAATGACCTGTAATTACCTTTGACCCCCAAAATAAAAAATACCTTGATACATTGGCTAACACCATACATGCATATCTGAAGGTCATGTACTCTGCTATGTTTACATTTTGAGATAACAATTTTTGAATGAATATATATTTTTGGTTTTTTGACCGGAAAGTGACCCCTTATACGAAAGACCTTTGGCTGCTTACCTGAACACCCTATATGAGCCATGGGGTCAGTGGGTCCTTGAACAAGTTTTGTGATATCGGCATAACCTGTAGTAGAAGAAGTATTATTATTGCCAATTAAATGGCTTTCAGACGGAAATGACTCCCTTATATGACCTTTGACGCCTCTTCTTGAACAACCTATATGAAGCATGGGTTAGTGGTTCCTGTGACAAGTTTATTCGATTGGGATTTTTTTTAATCCTGTTAAATGACATATTTGAATCCTGTGCCGAGGTCAAAGGTCGAATGGGGGTCAAGTAATATTGCAGCTGATGGTTCGCTGAGCGGTCATTTGGTGCAACCTGGTCACTATTGGTCAAACCATTGCTGAGCTAGAAGCAGATGACAGAAAGAAGAAAAGAAAGAAGAAAACAGACGTGACGTGAAACAGAACACAGCCGATTTGCAAACGGCTGTGTAAGAAAGAAACCCATCAAAAACAGAACAAGGCCGCTTGTAATTCATAGATTTTCCAGGAAGCCCCGTTTTAATTGGTAATTGTGAATTTGGACCAAATCTGTGAACACCCCATGTGATGAATGTGACGCCCCTTACCAGGGGATCCTTGTGAGAGAATCACGTGATGATAGCCTTAATTTGCGAGAGAATGGATTCATAGATTTTCAAGAGCAATGCCCCTCATTTAATGGTTAATTGTTGCATTTGACCAAATCTGTTAACACCCCATTTGATGAGGCCCCTACCAGGGGATCCCAGTGAGCGAATCTGTTGATGATAGCCTTTAACTTTGCGAGAGAATGGATTGATTAGATTTTCAAGGAAGGCCCTTTAATGGTTATTGTGGGGAATTTGATTCCCTAATCTGTGAACACCCCATATATGCAGGCCTCTATACAAGGGGATTCCTTTGTGAACGAATCTCGTGATGATAGCCTTTAATTTGCGGGAAAAGAATGAATTAATATATTTTCAAGGAATGCACCTTTGATGATAATTGTAGCATTGGGGCCAATATGTGAACAGCAGGCATGTACTGGTGATCTGAGAGCAATCTGGTAATGATAGGTCTTTGATTTGTATGTGAAGAAAGGATGGAATAACTTTTCAGAGAATGTCCTTTAACCGGCATACATGACATTGATCCCAAACTGTGAACACACTATGTGCGGCAATGGTAGCATTTAAGGAGGTGGCCCGGGGGCACTCCTGTTTCACTCCAGGACCCCATTGTTCAGAACATATAGCAACAATTTGTCACCAACAAAAAACACTATTTCAGTCAAATTGGCTCCCACCCAAGGCCCAATATGTTTTACAGTGCTTACTAGGTCAAAAAAAAAACTGATTCCCCTGAGGCTCGAGCGTTTGCCAGCCTTACACCTGTGTTCACTTCATATGTGAGGCCTCCCTCGGAAAAGGAGCGTTTGCCATAAGGAAATTGGACAGAACCCACAATATGTTAGCTGGCTATACCAGCTAATATAAGAAATGAATGGAATACAGGACCTTCGTCGTTGCACGACTAAGGATGCGTAGTTATACTGTGGTAAAACACAAGAAGGGGATTATCAGCTACCATTTTTCTTTTATTTCACGGTTAGTAGATTCGATAACAAATACTCTATTCGGTCCATTCAAATAAAACCACTTTTCTGTCAGCAAAATGATAAATAGTCTAAAATGTAGCTTTAAAGGCGTTATTCAACTATGCACAAACCACAATAATTGTGACGTTAACGACGCTCAACAAAATCCGGAACAGACTATCACGCAAAAGTAATGAAGTCTGTCGGAAATTACTGTGTGGGTAGGCAAGGGATTTTGTAAAAAAGTTCCAATGGTCGATTGTGAAATGAAAGCAGAACGAACGTCGATTATTTTGCGGACAACGCAAGATCCAAAACACTGTGGGATGGGCAACTAAGTTTGGCTTTGGGTAACGTGACTGCCATCAACAGCAACAACGCTTCAACGGTGAATTAACCCGAAATTAATGGCAACAAGAAATTGTTCAAATACAACCCACAACCCGACGTGCATTGTTGCTCCAGGGTTGAATGTTCTCGTCCCACTGCATAACTGAAAAAGCACTTAATAAGGAATACACAAGAGTGTAGGGGAGACCGGGGTGGTTGCAAACTTTTTGCCAATTAAACATAGTGGACTTTAGTGGGGGACTGAAGTGTACAGATATCATGTGAGTGTGCAAATTTTGATAAACTGTAAAAATTGGTACACAATACTTTATGTTATTGATATCAAACAAAAATTATGGAAGCACTGCCACACCCCTTAATGTCCCCCCAGCTTGGAGTTCAAGGTTTTGAAACGGGGGGTGTTAAACAATTTAAATTTCCGATTGTGTTGAAAGGCACCCCCATGATGTTTTGTCTGTACAAGGATTCCAAATAAGGTTATAGTTGTACTACCTACGGGCTTCTTATAGTTCTGGAATTATGTGTAAAAAATAGCTAAAAAAAAAAAAAATGGTGGACAAGTCAATTTTGGTTTTGTACAGGAGTCAAAATAAAAAGTTGCTCCAATGTGTAAAAGGTGGTTCAAGTTGTTAGTTCAGCTCATGAATGAAATTAAGGAATAGTTGTGACATCTTAAGTCACGTGTTGGTTATTAACCAAAAATGGAGAATAAAAGTCAAACAGTTTTTGCAGCTATGGATATATAATGACCTGTGACCTCTTTTGTTGGATAACGTGAAAACACTAAAGCATAAACAGATAAGGCAAACATTCCTTATTTCAATCTTAAGTAAGGGAACAATTGCCAGCACATCATTACCTGGAATCAAATCAACTTTAAATATATATAAATATAGATATATATATATAATATATATAATATATATTATATATATATATATATTATATAATATTAGATATATATATATATATATATAATATATATATATATATATATATATAATATCTATATTGGAAAGCTTTGCAGGTCTTTGAAGCTATTCTTGATAAGAATAATTTTGATTTGACATAGTATATGTGGGGACGAGGTAGGGACGGAGAGAGAGAGAGAGAGGAGAGAGAGAGAGAGAGATAGAGAGAGAGAGAGAAGAGAGAGGAGAGAGAGAGATGAGAGAGAGGATATATACTTTATATGACTGGATGTTAACAGAGATGTCATTTCTTGCCAATATCAGCACCTCCGTGTGGTGACTGGACTTTTGGTACAACCAGCAACCTCTAACAAAGCGAAGTATCTCTAAGTTGGACGCCTGAATCCACCCCCCAATCAATGTGAAGCAGACCAATACCAGTTTCTTACCAACCTTATGATTTGGAGAGTTGTTCCGCTTCAGCTGCCGAAATTGGTACACTACCCTGGCACAGTCTACCTCAACGGCAACAGTGAGCATCTCTCCAGCTATTAACTTAACAGATAACCGTGTCTCTAGGAATTGGACGGCTGAGGTTCAAGATGCAGTACTTGGGAATACGTATACAACCCGTTGAACCGTTAAGTTTAATTACAGCTTTAGTTCCATTTCACGTATCAAAGTCCTTCTGTCGCAGATTAATCAGTGGTTGGACACCCCTGAGTTCCTTAAAATATAAATACATTCTATGCCATGCCGCAAGAGCGTAAGGTGGGTCTAGTAGAAGTAAAAAATGTATACAAAAGAAACTAATCATTTTGCACCATGTCATATCGTAAAACTTCAGCCTATCAAAATATGCAACCAAAATGGGAACATGATACTTCACTACTCTACTCTAAAAATGCATGAAAACCAAGCAGTTGCAAACACAGGACCACAACAGTGGAAGGTGAATTGCGCGACATGGAACGACTTGCTTGATCAGGGTAATGGGCCTGTGGAATTTCAAAAGGCCAGAGTTGCAAGCATTAATGACAATGATGGTGATGTCATTTACCATCAATAGTGGTATGTGGGGGGTGGGTGTCAGGTGGGGGGGGGGTGGGGGTGCGTTGTGTGTGTGGGTGTGGTTTGAGGTGTGTGGTGGGGTGGGTGGGTGTTGGTGTTGGTGGTGTGGTGGGTGTGTGTGTGTTTGTTTGTGTCCACCATGTGAAGCACTAAGTGCATTGTTCGCATGCTGTTCACATGTTTCTGATGATGTCTTTGGGGGATTGTTTCCACTCTTCAGCCAGGGCTGCTGTGAGCGTTTGTACATTAACAGGTGGAATCTGCCTTGCCGGAACAAGTGTCCGAGATCACCCACAGTTGATCAATTGGATTAAGCGTCCGGGGAGCAAGACACCGTGGTAACAGTTCAAAGTTCTGCTCGCCTTAATAAAAGGCTGTTGTAAGTCTGAGTTATGTTATTTGGGCATAACGCCTTGGTCAATGACATGTTTAAGGAGATATTGAAAAGAATAGTTGTGTGAAATGTTGGTTCATTTTGATGGGCAGGATTTTAAGAGTTATGACCTGGTGAAAAATATAAGTTTCTTTTTGTGTTCAGTTTATTTAAAACAATGCTGTGCGCGATAGTCGGATGGTTCGGGTGAGTTTTTGGGTCAATATTAACCCTCGTTCAGGGTTTTGTACTACGTTCACGACGGGATGGGGGCTTGGGGGGGTTGGTGGTTACCACACCCCCTGATTTTTTCGTAATTAAGCGACAACCATAATCTTGTTTGGTATCAGGTAGCTTAACACATGTCCTTTCTTCAAATAAAAGTACAAAACAATATCAAGTTTAACAATATGGTTGGTACCCCTTTGGTTGGAACGAGCGGGTTTAAAATTGCGTTCATACTTAGACCTAGACGTTGAGGGAAACATTTCATAAAAAGGTTTCGCTTTGCCTTTTGGCGGGGGAAATCGTACTTCTCCTCCAGCTTGCATTGCTGATCTCATTGTTGAGGAATTACCCACCAACCAACTAAAAGTCGCCTGGGGTGCCACTACGGCGAGTGCAGGGCAGAAGAAAATATCAAGTCAGTTATCTCGCCATGACTACGGAAATGTAGAAACAAGTGGGAAAGCTATCTTGGCAACACAGACGGAAGTCATGCTGCCAATTATCGGGAGCATTCGCTCATGTTGAAGTGACAGTAAACACCCAAGGAAGACTGTGGGGTCAAGCACTGGTTACGGGAAGACCGGGCATGCCATCAGCTTGAATATGTCACTCAGGGAAGTGATTTAACGGCAAGTTGACGTACTCATTAATGTCGTGGTATTAGAAAGACACATAGGACTAAGATTTTACATAAAATCGGGGATTATTCGAACATCCATGCCCGGAGGAACTCTCCCACAGGTAAAAGTTGATACGGGATGTGCCCTCATTTGTGTGGTATTTTGATGGTGGATGGGGTTTAGTAGTGGCGTACCGTAACGTCGATTCCCCTGATAATATGACACATTTCGATTCAACCTTGAAAAATCTAATTGAAAGGACTATTTGTATATTCGGTAGGCCTATATATGATAATACCAAAAAAATTTGTTTCCGCCTCTAGTTGCTGCGTTGGTCAGATATTAAAGTCAAAGGTCAACGACCTTTATATGGGCCTAAATGTGGTTATAACTGCTCATCCAAATGGCCTAGAAGCAAAAAGATGGGGTCTCATTACCCAAGGTTTGTTGGGTCAATAAACACGATTTTAAAAACCAGTCTTGAGGCTTACAAATGAAGTTCATCATTATCTTTCAGCATAGAATAGAATAGTAGAACCTAGAAAGCATTTTTTTAATCAAATATTTTCCACGTTTTCTCAACATAAATTAGCCATTTCGTTCAGTCGGTACAAGTATCAAATAAACCAAAACATTGACCATAATCTATAAGAAAACTGTTCTAATTAAAAGGGACTTTTGCGTATATTCTGGAAGGCCTATATATGATAATTATGGAAAACATTTGCCCGGGGCGATTTCTACACAATGGCCAAAGTATTGCAACATCAAAAAAACCAAAATCATATCCACAAATTCATTTCAAATTAACCTGGATTCTGACCACCACATTAAGTGATGAATGTCAAAGTTGTGTCTTTCATACAGATGTTATTCTCCAGATCCAAGAGGGCGAAAACAGTTGATTTGAATTGTATGTTCCCTGAATATGGAGAGATTAAAGGAACAGCAAAGGATAACTTGTCGATTGCACTCAAAGGAAGACAGGACACAGAAGAAACAAAAGAAAAGGCTTCAAAACTAACAGCTTAAGGCAATTGACAGGATTCTTTAGGGTGTACTAAAACTGTTCCGGGAGAAATCGGAGTGGTTGTGTGGCCCGGAAATGAGGGATAAAGTCAATGGAAGACAGTGGTCTTCGAAAAATTCAGGGAAATTCGGAGACATCCAAAATGCAATGCGAATGATAAATTCAAGTGGTTTACATAAATCATGTCTAATACGCGTTCACATTACATGCCAAACAGCACGAGTTTAAAGGTGCTGATTAAAAAGTTGTTTTTAAGTTATCACCGTGACCTCTTTCTTGCCATAAATTTCCTTGTTTGTTTTATGTTTCCAACGGGGATGGAGGCCGCTCCCATCTTCCATTGACTTCATCTCATTTTCAGTCCATACAACCACTCCAATTTTCGCCCTAAAAATTTAAAGTAGACCCTGACAAACTCCCATACCAATGCATTTAGCGACTATTTTGAAGCCATTTTGACGTTGCGCCTGTATTCCTTCTGGAATACAATTGACAAGTTATCATTAGCCGCTCCTCCGCCGTATTTAGGGACCATGGCAATCAAATTCAAACGTTTTTCGCACTATTTGATTTTGGGACAAACGTATCTGTTTGATAATCATAACTTTGACAATGATTACGTTCATGTGTAGTTAAGAACTCAGAGGTAATTTTTTAAAATCAATTTTGAAGATGAATGTTTTTCTTGCAAGTTGCCATACTTTTGGCCAGTGTGTTGTAGTTGCTGCGTTGGTCAGATATTCAAAGGTCAAAGGTCAA
Source organism: Ophioderma brevispina (assembly GCA_023653785.1). Classification (NCBI taxonomy): domain Eukaryota; kingdom Metazoa; phylum Echinodermata; class Ophiuroidea; order Amphilepidida; family Ophiodermatidae; genus Ophioderma; species Ophioderma brevispina. The sequence goes on from JAMKCH010048888.1 coordinate 8,538, forward strand.
TGACCTTTATAAGGCCAGATGAGGGGTCATACTGCTCAGCCAATTGGCCTAGAAGCAAAAAAAAGGTGAGTCGATACCCATGTTTTTCCTGTCAATAAAAACAAATAAACATATTTTTAGCTTACAAAGCACCATCATGCTTTCAGCATAGAAAGCACTTTTAATTCAATTTTTACAAGTTGTTCTCAACGTAAATAGCCAATTAGTCAGTCTGTACAAATATTAACAACAATATTTGACCTTAATATATAAATAATGAAAGCGCTACAAATTATGTAAAATAGTGAAATATTGTTCATGAAAGACGTTTCGAACTGATTGAAATCATGCGTGATTGAATAGGTGGTACTATGATAGAAACTTTTGCATAAAGATTTATTTACAATGGGTCTAAACTCCCGAAATAGTGGGACATGGCACGCACCAAACATCACGGACCAATCAAGCGGCTCTGTGATTCGCCCTTCCGAAAAATGTTCTCTCAAAAAAAAAGACCAAACCTTCCAACGACCTTCTGGTAGGTGGCGAATAACAATTGCGTGAGTGACCATTAAGGTCGGGGAAGGTAGGTATCATATCTCAAGTGTATCGCCCTCTCACGCCTGAGAGGAAATACACTGTACTAGTGCTAGCTTCCTTCCACACCTTATGCACAGAATACCACTGCATGGCTTAATCGTTGGCGGAAGAAGGTTGCAGACGGTAGCCAACGCCAACGCCACCACTGTCTACATAGTCGCATGGGTCCAGATGATAGGTCGATCAGCCAAGAGGGATTGGACGGCGACACCACTCTCTGCTTGACTAACACGATGCATCAAATAGGATTGTCGGGAAGGTGGGACGTACAAATCCAACCGACATTGTCAAAAATGGCTGGGATGGGAAAAAGCCTCTTTTATAGAAGGCCAGGAGGAAGCGTGAGCGCGAACATCAGTGCCCTAATCAAGAAGCCAGTCAACCAACAAATACATGGGGTTTTGTGTGAATTTCAGATGACTCTGAGGAAATCCAACTGGTCAATGTGTCCCTGGCTTGCAGGCTTCTCGACCTGTCTGGCAACCCGGTCTGAAAAACACTATGGTGAGACGTGGCAAAAAACACCGGTTTCGGAGTGAAAGAACGAGTCGATCTTGGCCAAAAAAGCATGCATGTGGAAGAATAGAGACCCCTTGCGCTCTAAGCGATGGTTGAGCCTCGTCCGGAGACAAGACCCACCACATGTCCGAACCCCCTATGGTCACAAGCCACAGCCACAAGCCCCAGCCACTAGGAGTTTACAGAAGACTAAGCTTTCGGTTGGGTTTTTAAAACTGTTCCGAACACCAAGAATGGAAGACCAATGGCAAATCCCACTCCGGCACAAGGGGGCCTCCGAACCGGGGGCCATCCGTAACCTACCATTCCCCAGATAGGACAGAGGGGAATGAAAGAAACCGCCATGCCATCACCCGCGCCCTTTTACCGGTTTGGCTGTGGGGTTCGGTAAAACAGAAAACACGGACAGTCAGGACACTGAGTTAAACCCACCGCCTGAAAGTCTTCTATACGGTCTCAGAAAGTCACAGCTCAGTGTACTTGCTTGCAGGAATTGCACCAGAAAAGGGGGGTTTCGAGCATGGGGGGTTGCGCAATATGAGGACGAAACGAGTCGACTGGAGGCATCTGAACCAGGTCCCTCCCTTTGGAAGCTGGGATCTGTTCCCTTACAAGCAGACCTAGCGGCCTGGGAAAAACACAGCTTGGGGCCGTGGCCATAGGCTACCAGCAGGACCAGGCAGTTTCGAGACAGAGCCACTGAGGACTTTGGGTCATGGCAACCTGGTAGAAGCTATGATCAAAGCATAAGGCTATCATTCCTGACCGGTCCGCTGCCATGGCGTCCAGTTTGACTGCCCGGTGACTCCGGGGTTCAAGAGTAGGCCCCTAATTTGCAACAATCTGGACAATTCTTGACTGAGGCGAACAGATCAACGTGTGGACGGTCCACCATTTAGAAAAGTGTGCGGCAAACTGCAAAGTAGAGCTGCCACTCAATCGACGGCCCTTTTGACTTTGGCTTTGTCTGGGATTAGGGACCTTCCTGGGAGACAGTCCGCAAACCATTGTCCACTCCCGAAACACGGGAGGCTATCAGCCTGATATCCCAATCTCGGCAACACCTGAATAGCCGAAAGGAATCTCCCTGCACAGGCTGGGACTGATACACACATTCCTTGGTTATTTCACCACCTGCATGTTGTCGCAGCGGACAACAAGACCGTCCCCTGACCGCGGGGAGCCAGTGCCGCAATTAAGACGGCGAACAACTCGACGTTTATGTGGTGACGAAGCCGGCCTGCCCCGAAGAGATAGGAGGTGAGCCCCCCCCCCACCCTTAAACGCATCCGGCGTCAGGGTGTTTAAACACATCCAGGCGGATGTTTGATAGGGCACAGGTAGGCTGAATGGGATTCCTTGCCAACAAGTTTTTATTCGGCCAGCTAAAACACATAAATTGAAACTACGGCTGAATCTAATCTTGGGACCATCATTAACTTTCATTTTAGCGCAACAATAATCTGTCATGCCACCTTACCTTTGGTAGTTGTAGACAAAGACGCAGTTTGGATGAAGGGGATGGTTGCACCTTATAATATTTTCTTTTTCACTTCTATCAAAAAATATATTATGCTTAATGCACTTAATATCTCCTGTGTAGTGTTCTATGATTACTATATGATACATATTGATACTATGTACTGATTTTCCTTTCATAATTCACCCCAAAAACCTCGCAAAAAATCACACATTGCCTGTATTTTTAACTCAAAATAGGAAATTGGCTTATTTTTAGGCAACAAACGGAGAAATCAAGTGTCCCATGATTATTACTTCCATTAAAACATTTCTATGACGTCAATTGGAGGACTATTTGAATGTTGATATCACCAGTAGGAACGCAGTGGATATCCGGTATTTTTACAGGACGTGACCCCCGATATGAACGTCACAAAAATTTAAATCCAAGCGCTC
>JAMKCH010048889.1:0-11701 GCA_023653785.1 Ophioderma brevispina
CAAGAAAACGAACACTCAGGAAGTTGGAAGTTAGCACATTTTATTCTACTCTACTCTGTCAAATACATCTCTATCATAGCTTGTCGCCCATTTTCCCCCATCTGGTTCTGGTTAATAATGATTTCATAACAGGAATCCTGCACACGAAAGAGGATGAAACACCTAAGACGTTATGAATGGTGTGTCAAGTGCAAAATTGCCTTCAATTTAACAAAGTCTGACTGCGAGAATTGAATGTGGTGAACATCCCAGTGCTTCAACAGTCCATGGTAGAAACTATCAGCATACATGGAAATTTTAGTTCCATGATGCTAAAAATGATAAGAATGGTACTTTCATTCATCAGACCTTGTCACAGAATAAACTGCAAAATTAGCTTTTTTTCCGTACAAGTCTGATGATTCATCAGGGTCACTAGTGACCCAGGGTCGCTAATTGTCCCCACAAATACCCTTTTCCAGGGTGTGAGTAAGATCTTGTCAATGTGGTTTCCATTGGTTTTGGTTAATTTTGTAAGCATTGACAATTCAGTATTAACAAACGATTTTTATTTTGTTCAATAAAATTAGCACTGACTACCAGTTTAAAATTTAAATAAGGGTCATTTATTTTGAAAGGCATAGCTTCTGCCCCTGGACCTATCTTAAAGGTGCAACGAGAGATTTGGGGGCACCCATATTGTGTCATATGTTGTGCTTTCATATAGATCAGACCCCCACTAAGAATTTCTTACCTTGTCTTTGGTTTACAAAATCCTTGAAAGTGAAACAAAATGTTGTTTTCATGTCCTTAATTTCAATATAAAACATATGCTGAATTTTGTATTTGCTCCTATACGAAATTAGAAATTGCACATTTTGTACCAAAGAAATATTTTTCAGCTTAATCCTTTCACATGGGGGAATTTCTGATAGAAAGCTTTACATTGTGCAAAAATTAGATTTTTTCACATTTTTTGGGGACACCTGTTATGTGAAATCCTTGTTGGCACCTTTAAGCATAAATGAATCATATAACCATTGAGTTAAGTTTGGTATGTTTTTGTGTCGCCTGCGCCTAGGCCGGAAGACACATAGGATCACCTATGTCCACTGTAGTTGTTGTTGTTGATGTCTGTTGATGTCTGTTTTGTTGGTTGTTGATGTCCTGTTGTTGTTAAAAAGGGTTAACATTTCCTGTAATATCCCATACTTTTGGTGGATTTAAACCAAACTTGGGTCACAGGGCAATGGGCTCCCCCATTTGTTGATTAGTTCAAAGGTCCACTACCGAGTCAAGGTCATGTAAGGGCACTTTGTAAAATAGGCTTAAAATGTAAAATTGACCTCATTTTAAAAGTCGAAGTTCAAATTGGAACCCAATGGAGTCATAGGTGCACCATGTAATCCCTCCTCTGTTATGAGTCAAAGGTCACAAGGGTCAAAGGCCACACAGACCGAGTAAAGGGTCACATACCGAGGTCAAAGGTCACATACCGAAGGGGGGGGGGTCAAAGGTCATGTGAGATCACGTTGTAATATAGGCCTGAAATGTTTAAATTGACCTCATTTGAAAGTTCTATGGAACCAAACTTGGTTTATGGATGTTACATGCAAACCCTCATTTGTTTTGTTAAGGAGGTCAAAGGTCCATATCACAAGTCAAAGGTGATGTTAGGCCTTTCATTCACAAACCAACGATGGCAAGGAGTGCACAAGCGGTCCGAGGACCGATGTAATTTTTTATAATTAAGGTATTGTCTCTAGCCTCTTCCTTGTGTCTATCATGTCAAATCACACTGGCACATATTATTTTTAAGTAAAACAACTGGCTGCACCTATTTTTCTATCCAAAATAATGCCATCACTCCTGTGATAGGATATAATATATCCAAGTTCAAAGGTTCAAAACAATACCTTTATTCTCATTCTTATCCAAATAAGAAGCTGTTCTAAATATTCAAAATTGCCAAGAGTGGCGGTGGCTTTGAACCCAATACTTATTTCCCAAGCTTTCAAAATCGTCAGTCTGTTGTTTACCTGCGCCTTCGTTGGCATGAGCCGCATGTGTGTACATGTCAATGCTTGTGTGCTCGAACCAATGTTGTACCATCTTTACATATCACATGGCCTAGAACCACATTGTGTTATAATTGTCAAATCTTATTGGTGGCTTTGGTTTCTCTACAAGGTATGAGAAAGTTTGTCATTTAACTGAACAGACAAAGACTATAACAGTGTGGCCTATGAGGCCCCACCACCCAAAATTCAAATGAAATTTTTGGGAATGATCCTATTTTTCGGGATATCAGTTAAATATGGCAAAAAAGGTGAATCGTCAAAATAATTCAACCTCTAAATATTAACCTTTTCATTTAGTAACATAACTACCTTGAATCTCATTGGTTACATGAGGCTAATATATTTCTGTATTTCGGAAGGAAATAGCTACGCACATAATATATTCCCGTATTCCGTGATGATTACATCAAGTATTAGACCCCTACTTTACAAGACATTAAAATCTGGTGTGTAATGATCTTGTGCATCTGTGGAAGGGACTGCTCTAAACCCAGCGCCCCTCTGAGAGCACAACCAAAATTGCCTTTTGTTTGCAACACACTGCTGTCAACACACTACTGCTTTCAAGAGCTTGGCCATGCCATTACTAACTCTGCTCTGGCTATGCTATTCCAGATTTGGCTTCCCCTCTGCGGTATTCCATGTCTACTAAATGATAATTCTTATCCCCTGTTTCTACGCAATATGGAAATACCTATGGTTGGGTGGCTGTATCACATTCGGCCTAAACTGCCTCATTTGATCGGGCACCAACTATAGGTATTTTTCCGTATTGCATGAAAAACAGGGGATTATAATAATATTAAAATACTAAAACTTTCTGCACATGTTCCAGAGTGAGGGACTGAGCTGTATGACGTACATAAGGACAAGTCTTTATACACACCTCCTGACTAGTAAGATATTGTTGATCAGGATTGGAATCTTAATTCTTTCACATGTACCCACAATGTATGGATTTCACAGGGTAATAGACTATAGGGATGTAAATGTAACCCGGTTAATAACCATCGGTTGTACCATGACATGAACCTAAAGCCTGTGTAACGTAAGAAATGTTGTAGAGGTGTACACAGAATTGTAAAAAAGAAACGGTCGGCTTATTGTCTATTCTGAAAGGAAATGCACTAATAAATTAAAGGTGCAACAATAGATTTTTAGGCACTCACATATTGTTTCCTAATAGTGATTTCATTGATTAGACACTCAGTAGATTTCTTACCTTGTATTGGCAACAGAATGTCCTTAAAGAGAGAAACACACTTGATTTTTGATTTGCCTATAGTTCAATATAAACCATAGGCTTAATTTTGTTATTTCTCCTATAATCGAAATTAGAATTTGCACAATTTTTGTAACCAAAATTTCTGCACCTAATCCTTTCAGGTGGGGGTATTTTTGATGGAAAGCTTTTACATCAGGTAAAAATCAGCACTTCGATTTTCTAAGGACCCTGATATTGAAATCTCTCGTTCAAAACCTTTTAATTTAACTTAGACTCACAATAGTTTTGCTGCCCAATGTAAATTATTTATTGATCAGGGGTTCACACTAGGATTTGAAAACCTGCATCCAGATGCAAATTCTTTCCCTGACCTGAGGTTGCAAAAGTTGTCCCCAACAAATAATGTATTGCCCAATATCAGTTTTAACATGGGTAAAAAGCATGAGAGCTTATTTTTGGTGAACTGTATAAATTCAATTCCAAAACCTAGACTAAGCATACTGGACACTAATTACCTTAATGACCCTTAAACTCAGAAAGACCCATTATTACATAGGGAAGTAGGATAGGGGTTAGTGAACTAACGACAGCAGTCTTCATATTTGTCATATTTTTGATGTGCTTTTTTTCACAGATTTGATCGATCTGTAATTTAATAGTAACAGAAATTTTATTTTTGAGTGAAATATATAGTATAGTGATAGAATGTGACAGAACAACTGTGTGGCTTTATTGTTGTAAGTTTTAAGTGGCTATTTTTGGTGATAGAAGAGGCACTGGCAATCTCATTTATGATGGCTAATTGTTTTTCCCTTGGATGGACTTGGTACAACGGTACACTTTCAAATAGAGGGACCTGTGTAACAGAAGAAAATCAACGGCATAATACATGCCTAGTATAGACGAAGTGACATCACTGGCTGTGTACAATCACTTTGGCGACATCACTAGACTGGTAGATGAATCATAATTTATGGCACAGGCTTTTGAAACTCCGTCAAATGAGGTGATGCGCAATACGTCATGTGCAGTTATCTCAAAGCCGACCCAGAGAACAGTCCACTAATCGGCCCCATAAGACAAACCTTGTCATGTATTCCCATCAATCTGTACCCTGGTGTTTACCCAAGTTTAATTCCATGTAGGTGTTCCTGAGGGGCCGGGTTGACTAGTAACCGTGTTCATGGGTTGTGTACTATTTATCTGGAGTTCCTTAAGGGCTATGATGATCAACTTGGTGGAGAGCGGGTCCCGAGTTCTCGACCTTATTAGAGTTTTGGGCGTAAAATAGGGCTATTAAGTACTAATTTGCATAATTAAGAAAATTTTCGCGCACAAGGCTTTGTGTACAAGTTTTCGGAGTTCCGTAGGCGTATGATGATGTACTTGGTGGAAAGGGAGCGGTCTGGAGAGTTCTCGAACGGATTAGATTCGGGCGATTTTCGGCAATTAAGTATGCAAATGGAGCTAATTAATATGCAAAAATCAGCGTAAATTGCTATAATTTTGAAACGGTACTGGATACGGAAAATTCCTTCAGCTGCATGAAAGCCTATCATTGTGCGCATCCTTTTTTGCAATTTTGAACTGTGTATACATTGCGGCTTAGGTATGCAATGTAGCTAATTAAATATGCTTATTACTGTAATTCTGAAACCGTACATCGGATAGGCAAAATTCCGTCGCTGCATGAAGAATACTATGCCATGCATCTATTGGTTAATCCTAAATTGGGTCCAAGTGCTGTTGGCCGATTAAATGGGAATTTTTTTTGATACAATTGAGCTAATTAAATGCAATAATTGCTGTCTCCCGGAAATGGTAATATTGGGATTGCAAAAGTTCCTTCGCTACATGAGACTACTATGTCGTACATCTTTGTGTGAATCACAATTTCGGTCAAAGTGCAAGTGGGTCAATAAGGGGCAGTTTCATTTGTGATGTCATTGATCTAATTAAATATGCCTTATTGCTTATCGGCTTAAATGGTACATTGGATATGGCAAAATTCCTTCGCTACAAATGAGACTTCTATATGGTACATCTTTTGTATGAATCATAATGTTGTCAAATGCATGTGGGCCACTTAACAGGGCTTCTTTGATTATTTAAAAAATTGCAACTAATGCTAAATGCATGGTCCATTTCAACCCAAAGGACATCGCCCGATAAGGAGAGAAGGAGCCTCTAATCATAATAGTTATATTTCACCCTCAAGTTTGCGTTGGTGTTTTTACAACTACTTTAACATGTACGCACATGTGTTTTTATTCCCCAAAAAATACATTTGTATCAAGAAAAAATGACAAAGTCTAGAAAGTTCAGGGGCATGCTCTTCTGGAAAAAGCCAAAGTTAGATTTTCATCCATTCCAATGACCATTATTACTAAATGAAGATAAGAAACAGGAAGATGTTGGATAGCTGCCCTTTTGATTAGGGCTTGTAAGTGACGATATACCGCCTTTTGTCCTATAAGTACAAAGAGGCTACACGAGGAGCCCTTAATAACCATACCCAAATACCATTAGGATTATGTACTGGATTGATTATATAACACGTCTTCACACAAAGCAGAATACTCTGGAATAAAACAATGGCCCCATGACCCGCCCGCTAGTTTATAGCATGAGCAAGCTAGCTAAGCGCTATGAGCTAATTAAAATCAAAATTCCCATGGCACAGTTCAATAGCTTTATTCACCATTGTATTGAACCAAAATACATCCACCTTGTATTTTAGTATGATTTATGGATACCAAGGAGATGCAAGGTCAGCTGTCGTTACATGTTGCCCACATTAAAGGCTCCTGAACTGAGCCTTGGTAGATAGCATACCGTACCACATAGTGATGTGGCATGGTATGTATGTAATATGTTGTTGTTGTTTTTTTAAAAAAAAAATTGGCAATTCCTTTAGTGGTTCAGGCCCCCCAGAAAACCAAAATTCAAAAATTAGCCTTTCACCCCCCAAGAACCAGACTGCACTCATTATAGATTGGCTTAATATATAACGCACATCCTTGCAAACGGTATCGTGGTTCTTGGGGGGGAAAGGGTTCATATTTTGAAATTTCATTACCCATTGAAGAGCCTGTATTAGAATTTTACATAAACCGTCTTTAGGAATTTATTTAAAGTGGGATTTTTTGAAACTGGTAAAAGTTAACTTTGGACATGTCCCTTTAAAAAAAAAAAAATGATGCGGATGTTTCAAGTTCATCTGCTTCATGAAAACGACGTAGGGCGTCCTCCCTCCTATCCGGCGATGTCCTTTCTTCAGGTTGTCAATGGTCGTGTGAAATACTACCCTTCAACAAATAATTTTAATTCATTCAGGAGTTGACCTTGCAATAAATAGGTTTCCAGCATGTGTTTTATTTTGCAGGATATGCTTTGTATTATTTGGGTGTGTAACAACAACAGGTGTACAAAACAAGACTTCTCAAACAAGGGGGGAGTACACCACAACAAAGGTTTAACATCAAATATGCTTAGATCAGTGCCCATGTTTTTAATTGAAATAGTTTTTCTAGTTCTGGTCAGTCTTTTGGTTGCCAGTCTGTTTACAATTCTTCTTGGAAAATGTGAAAATATACCGCAAAATTGTTCATTTCTAGCTTTTCTGGACCCCTTAGGGGATCAATTTACAAATGTTTGGTCCACATGTTTTTTTTTCAAATAGTGTTGCCAAATTGAATAAATGTTTCATATTTTTTACTACTAAATTTAGTGAAGTTTAAGGGATTTTTTGCATGACTTCTCATGATTAATATCTCTACAATGGGAAAATGTTGGGACCCCTGGTGTGGTGTCAAATGAAAGATCAGTACATAAGAACTATACTGCAACCCCGGGGTGCTACTCCTAACCATCTCTTGTTTATGATTATGTTGGGGACATTTCAATATTAAATCTCCCAAACGGAAGATGTTGTGAACTGTATGGTGGTATCAATGAAAGAGTTAGAATATATAGAATACTATAAATGGCAACCCGGGGGTGCTACTCCTAAACGTCCTCTACTTGTGCTCATGTGGGGACATTTCAAGATAAACGGAAGATGTTATGACCTCTATTGGGTATCAAATGAAGAGTGAGAATTAAATAGACTACTATCAAAATGCAAACCCGGGGTGCTACTCCTAAACTCTTAGTTAGGCTCTTGTTGAGGACTTCTCATGATTATATCTCCTCCCACATGGAAAATGTTGTTACCCTGGGGGTGGTGTCAAATTAAAGAGCAGGAATTAAAGAATAAATGCACAAACCAGGGGTTGCTACTCCCTACTTCCCTCCTAAACATATCTGACTTATGCTCGTGGGGGGGGGGGGGGGTCAACTTGCAAGATTAATATTCTGCACAATGGAAATGTTGTGACCCCTAGCGGTGGTGTCAACTGAAATATGGGAAGTAAAACTAGTTAAAAATTTGAGTTTTATCTGTCTTGAACCAACTTTTTTGGGGACCAACCCTGGACTCGCACATTTGCACTCCTTGTGTGCTGCTTTTTTGTCTACAGTTTAAGCGCGAAAAAAGGCGAGCCGCGTTTCGCTAACCCCGCCTTGTTTCATTTGTTTCAAATTCTGACAGATAAGTATAAGACTAAACACATATATTAACATTTTTAAATTTCATTCCATTATATACAAGAGTTTAAGTTTTACTTTTTGCTGTCCATAACCAACCCCCCAAAAAACCTTATAAATCTGCTCCAACCTGTCAATGTTTGCTGGGGCAATGAGCAAAAGGCATTATTACCGTACTTCAAACACCCTGATCGTTTCGTGAGTCATATGTACCACCAGTAAGTAGCCTCTCTGTAAATCTATCCAGAAAACCATTCGGAAAACTGGCTAACTGGTCCAATGCAAATCATCCATTTCTTTGGTAGATAGAAGTCTGTGACGGTAGATTCATTGAATTTTCCTGTAGTCTGTAAAGTAAAGCACCAATTGTTATCCTTCTGTTTCAATATCACCCTAGCATATCTAGGGTTTGCCGCCCCTTATAACACAATCATTCTGGGGAGGGGTACTCCATGTGTCACTATTCTTCTTGCATATGGGAGGGCATGCAGCTAAATTTGTGGATATTTTGAATTTAGAGGAGCCAGCTCACTGTTTGATTGGTTGGGGTTTAAGAAGTCTATCTCCACCGGTGGACAAAGGTAGGGCACTCTTGAGAATTTGACCTGCATTCTGTGATGGAGATCACATGGTAGCAGGAGATGGTTACGCCCCCATCGTGCATATTGCTGTTGAAACGACCCGACTCCTGTGTGAGCCTGTTCAAGGTGCTCCATTCCTTACGTGTAAGATTGCTTCCAGGTGGAGGTCTGGGTTTTGGGGTAATCTACCTGGCAAATGTTTCCATGTCCTGTAAGATGTTGAAATGGGGAGCTGGACAGAGTTTAGGCACGTGTTGACAAAAGGCCTGATGAGAGTGCAGCTCTTCTTGCATCGAGCTGGTGTGATTCTTTGACATATTATGCAGCAGGTGCTTGTATCCAACAGAGCCGTATTCACCAGTTTTTTGTATGCATGTTCTCTCCAAATCACTGCCGGTGTAAACCTGCCTGAAACACTGGTACAACTCAATGGAAGTGGGACAAAGCAGCCATAATTTGTTCTCATGTCTCGTTTGAGTACTGTGTCCAGCTTTTTTGTGTGAAATCTTATGACCATGCTGGGCGGGCGGGGCAATCTTCAGCAGTGCCTGTAGACCAGAGCTTTTGCGGTGGTGTCATAATGGAAGTGGACTAGCACACCACCCATGAAGATGTCATCAGGCGGTACCGGAGGTTATTTCTTCGATGATAACTTGAGAGGCTGTCGATAAGTAAGCTGCCGATCAAGCTTCACTTCCAGATAAGTTGGTGTGGGATTGTATGGGCAAAGCTGTGTTTAATTAATGTCAGGTGAAAGGCAGTAGAGGTGGTCTCCGGCTTCACTTCCTCCTCCTGCCTCCCCTGCAGTCTCCAGGTTCTGGAGATATACTGCAGGAGGCCATTCTGCAGTTTGTTTCTTTTCTAGCTTCAGTCCATCTTCGGCTTCTGTCCAAGTGAAGAAGGGCAGATCGTGGGCGTAGATATTGTCTAGATGTTGTTTGAGGTAATCGCTGATATTTAAGCCGCATTGAAGCCAATACTGTTCCTTGTGGGACTCTGTCCGCAGACGACGCAGTTGACTGCTCGCGCATCCTGGTCTTAAGAACAAAGCTATTGTTTGGCAAGCATGTTACATATGAATTATGCAAGGTGACGATCCGGGATGTCCTGAGAAGCTTGAGGTCAAGCCCTGCTGCCCCACACAGTGTCTAATGCTTCATGTAGGTCCCGCAAGGAATACGCCGTAGCCTAATGACGCTTTTCATAGCTCTCCTCAATATATTTGTGATTTTTTGTGTCATCTGCAAGAAGGGCACGAGAGCACATAGGGATTGCATGGAAGTGTGTCTGTGTATGTGTGTTGTCTGTGGACAAAATGGTTAACCTAAAAATAATTTGCCCACTGTTTCGACATACATGCAACACTTTCATGTGCCACTTGCTTGTAAAGGTCGCTTGGGTAGTACCCCACAATTATCACTTCTCATGAGTGAGGTCAAAGGTTCATTCTAGAGGTCAATAGAGGTCCTTTCCCAAAATGGTCAGAAAATTAATAAATTGCTTGGGTGTATCCACATACTGTTCGATTGATTTTTAAATGATCTGATACAATGGACCTTGTGTAATGTGCCACATGTTAGGTGATCTCATGTGACCTTCGTGGGGAGTGCGATGATGGGTAGCCCTCCTCCAGATTTTGAGTAAGGACTGGTTGTAAGGCAACATGTTAGATCTCCTGAGCCATTCAAGCCATCGTGGACTGCAATGCATCAGGAACTCCGATGGTATATTATCAGGCCCTTGGGCTTTTCCCCTCTTTAGTTGGGCCGATAGCATGAGGTAAGCTCATCTAGTAGAATGGTGTTGAAAATGAGCAATCAAGTCAGCAGGTGCACTGCGACGGAAGGGTGGAACCATACCGAGTATATGTAATACCAGGGCACCCACCCCCCCAAAAATGACAAGGTCGCCTTATGATGTCAACGGTCCGCTCTGTCATGTGAATGTCCGCATGTTCAAGTTGGGGCTGTTGTGCTGCTTGCTAAATTCATTTTGTTAAGGTTGTGCATGTATATGAATGATAAAAGCAGGTCGATTAATACTATTGCATTATCACATGGCTGGTGTAATTATACTGTTTCTCAAGGGCTGCGTATATGTTATGCCCCCCCCCTGCCACCATAAATTCTCATGGCTACGGCTGCGTAATACCGAGAACTACCTATGGCACATCTATACCAGGCAAGGGCAAGGGAGGGCCCTTTGATTAGCCCGCTTATATGCTCTAGAACTGCCAGGCGCTATCAAGCGACACTGGGTAAACAGCAGGTAGCCAACTATTGGGGACCCATCAGTACCCTGTGAGAGTTGAAACATTGCATTGATTTCACATTTGTAATGCCTTTGGGCTGGTAGCTCTGGAACAACTCGCACATGGTGGCACTTGTAGTAGAATGTCAACGTTCGTATTACATTGTCAGCTTCAACCATTTGGCCGATTGGCAGTTACTCGCCTGCTGAGTGCACTGTGATATCTCTCAGTGAGGGGGGGGGGGGGGGGGGGGGGTTCTGTGAATTTGACTCTGTAGAAATGCACAAACTCTTTAACTTACATAATGGGTGTCTTAGTAAAATCTGTAGAATCTTCTGGCCTACCACCACCCCCCCCCCCCCCCAAGTAAACCCCCACACCCCCAAAACCCCCCCCCCCCCACGAAAAAATCAAGATTAACTAAATGCACCGATGGGGATAACAAGAATAATTAGTTATAAGTTGACTAGGTCAGTTTTCATTACTCAAAACATTACCGCATTCTTACGCCTTTGACCCTGGCCGTTTTTTGTATAGGCATTTCTGTAACACATATTCAGTGGCTTTAGAGGTGGCCTCCCAATGTTTGCAGTGATTGAAAGGGCATCTAAAACCGCACAGGCCTATAGGCTTGTTTCGACTCATTTAAAATGCAATTTTCATCGGCTTAATTCTGAATGTGCCGCAGGGAAAATGAGATTGTTTACATTTTTGAAGCAAAAATGGATATTATTTTGAACGCCGACTGAGTCGTCCGGTAATAGTTTCTCAAAGGAATTAAAATAACACACTCAAGGAAAAAGAAACACAAACTAAAGGAGGAGCTGTTGTTCGCTGAGGCTTCAAAGTTTACCCACTTAAAGTAGGAAGAAAAGAGGGTTTAAGGACTGGACTGAATAGGACTTGGTTGTGGCTTTATGTCCATCATGAGGTGAAGATAAGTAATGATGTAGGATCTACTGCTCTTGACACAGCATCTGCTGTGAAGAGTAGCTAG
>JAMKCH010048890.1:0-10752 GCA_023653785.1 Ophioderma brevispina
AAAAGAAGAAATAGAAGAAACTAGATCGTTTGTACAGAGGGAACACAGTCGAGAGGGCTCTGACTAGACTGAACTTGGTAGAAGTAGATTTTTAGTGAAAAATCAAGTTCTTGGACTCCTGTGGCCCCAATGACCTTTGATAAAATTGCATTAAGTAACTTTTGTAGGGGATGTCACACTACACTACATACGGGGTGTCTCAAAAAAAGGAACCATCAAAGTGCTCTCTATTTCCGAGGAGATAAAAAGGAAACCATACAAACTAATACACATCTGAAAAGTGCAACATTAGGTTTCCGGACACCGCAAATATCTTTCCAATAGGATACATATTGACTAAGTTATGGCGATTGAAAATTTGTTACACTTTTTTTTTATCCAAGGATGGTACCTTTCATAGTCTTTAGACAATACACATTCTCCAAGCTTCATTCGGTGGCTCATGGTTTCTTTTGTTTTTGCGACAAAGGTCAGTTCTGATATTGAAAGTTTAGTTTCAAAGTAGAAATTCCAAGTTCTTGCCTCATCGTCTTTACTGCGATGCTCTTCCCCCTACTTGGAGAAGGTGGCTGCCTCTGACACGGATGCAGGCTTTCGTTATCTTTTCCATTTCCATAAACGACTCTAATCGTCTGTCCGTCGGAATGCTTCCAAAGGCAGCGGTTATTCGATTGCGAAGATCCCAAAATTTGACTCCGCTAGACTGCGGCCTAGGGGGGGAACAATTGAGCAGGAACCACCAGCAAATTGCCAGCAGAACTTCGCAGTAGAATAACCACTGCCTTTGAAAGAATCCGACTGGACAAGAATGATTAGAAGTCAATTATTGAAATGGAAAAGAGAGCGCAGCCTACATCCATCTTCAGCAAAGTGGCGGGGGGGCGTGGGGAGGTGGGGTGGGGATGGGGGTTCAGAGTAGCACAGTAAAGAAGAATGAGGCAAGATCTTGGAATTTCTGATAATTGAAAAAACATAACCTTTTCAATATCAGAAACGGGTCTTTGTCGCAAAAAACAAAAGAAACCATGAACGAAAGAATTGCTTGAGGGGGGGGGGGGGGGGGACAGGTGTTGTATTGCTCAGACAGCTTAGACAGTACCAATCCGTGGATAATAAAATGGAAAAAGTGGTTAAAAATTTGCAAATCGGCCTTAACTCGGTCAATAATGTGTCCTCTTGGAAAGATCTTTTCGGTGTCGGAAACTAATGAAATTCACTTAGAGGCTGTATAATTGTATAGTTTACTTTTTTCCTTCGTGAAATAGAAGGCGCTCGAGGGTTTCCTTTTATTGAGACACCCGGTACAGGAGTCACCTGATCATACTACTGTATCTGTAGAAGATAGTATGATTGACAGGGTAACATAATTGAAGGGGATGTCAAGCCTGATGCACCACGTACAGAGTCCCACGTGTCATCGTGATCATACTATGTAATTTATAAAAGGAGTAGTCGTGATTTGAAGTTAACGTAATTTGATTGTATTTGACCTCTGACCTCTAAATACATGTGTCATATGACAAGTCCATAATTGCTTTTTTTGTAGTGTTGATCAGGTACTACAAGATGACAAGCATTAGTTTTGAGATTGAGCTAATTCTAATTTTTTGCATGGTTAACGTTGTTGACCCCTGTGATTCTATCGTGACCTTTGACGCAATCGGGTCAGGCATAGGTTTCGTGCTTGTACTTGTCCTCGTTTGTGACAGTTTTGGTATTATGGGGTTCCATGATGAGATATTACCGTTGTTGACAGAAGAAAGGAAAGAAAGAAGAACAGCAAGAAAGAAGAAAACCTACGAAGAAAACAAAGTCGGTTCCTCTCGGACTCTGTGTAAGAAACCGTACAGAAGAAAAACACAGCCGAGTTCCTCGACTGTGTAAACAATATGCCTTTATACGAGCATATCTTTGCGATTTCGGTCTTCGAATGTGTTTTTACCCCAAGGGAAATACTCGATGGGTCAAAGTTTTCGTGTTGATATCATTAATTGGAAAATACTTGCCCACAATGTACTTCTTTTTGGTAAAATAATTATTAGAACTGCACTTTGATATGTAATAGAGGCTGTTCACCTCACTCATGCATACCCCTAAACAAAGGTCTGTTTTTAGTCGTAGTATTCGTCATTCAGACCCCCTCCCCCCCCCCTCCTGATCAATTTACTACCCGACCTCAAAGTACTTGTGCTACTATTCAAAGTGTTGACCCATACTTAGGCATACATAGCCAACATGCATGTCGTTGTGTGCAGTTTGTGTAAAAAAGTCTCCAGAAAGTTTTGGAATGTGGATGTTTTGCCATTCTCTTTGTGGTTTTTCGGGCAGGATGGCCGCTAATCCAAAGGTGAAAGACCTCTATAGTTTGTTGAATTTCTCTTTGGGTTGGTTGTATAATTGGCGCTACTCAAACATGGCGTGGCCATTTAAAGTGACAAGTCGCATTCACAAATAGGGTTGCTAATTGGAAATAAAAAAAACTGAGAAATATTGCCCTCTAAATTGTCTTCAAGATAGTAGATAGTACACTTATGAAGGGCTTACAGAATACGGCGGGCATAATGCAGAAATTGGTTTTGCATTGCAAGTTTTTTGGAATAATAGTCGCACTAAATCTTTTACATGTTGTACGATCAATTCCAGTATAGATGGATTGGAATAAAGAAGCGTGGGGTCACAGTTATGACTTCGTGATGCATTTCCAATCTTTTCTTCTGCTGACATCGAAACAGTTGTACGAAATGATCTGTATTGAAATGAATATATACATATATTTCAGCTGACAATATTGGGTTTTGTGTATTTTTCTGAGGACATAGTTTTCCTCTCTTATTTGTAGCTAACAAACGCATATCCTGCAGTAGTTAAAGTCTGACTCAGAGATTTCAAAATATTATTTTTTTGTGTAATAAGGCAAAATTGTCCAACTAGAACTAAAGATAGTAACCTAAAATTCACAATTCCGAATTGAGATGAATCGGATTTTTCGTTTTGATGCAGTTAAACATTTATGTGTAGTATTACGTCCCACAAGATACTGTGTAAACAAATTTCCGGATCCGAATTTTATAACAAGTTTTCGATTTTCTATATAAAGGAATTCGATTTAAGCTAGCAATTTCACACAGTGATTAGTAATGGACAGTTTATGTACATGCCAAAAATCACGATTTTTTTTTGGAAATTGAGGTGCGGCCCTCCTCAGGAACTCTGAGTCCGGCCTTTAATAGCAATTGAAATGTAATCTTGCTTTCCCAAAACCTACGAGTATTCCGTACGAAAACAGACGGCTCGCTTAAGGTTAGCGTTGGATAAAGAGGCATCCATAAAGATCAGTAGAAAACTTCTCAACTCAGCAGTGTCGTACCAAACCTTTGCAATGGGGGGGGTGGGAGCAGGGGTGCCGAGGCATTTTCCGGGGGGCCAATTTGGGTTCTTCACCAATACACTGTGCAAAAGGTCAGTTCAGGTTTCGACCTGAAGTGGATGGGCCTACTTCCGTACCACTTGCATATTCACAGTTTGCTGAGTCCACAACAAGCCGGCTCGGAGAACGAGTTCGATCAATTCCTTTCCAATGCAACCAACATTTCGCTGTATGTAACATTCACATGTGCGCATGGGCCACCTGATCTATCCAATTCTTTTAATTGTTTCTTACCATTTTATCTCTGGATGGACCCCACAATACAGCACATACTATTTAAATAGTATAATTATAGTTTGATCAGACTTCAGTGAGTATATATAGATGGTTTAAATCTATATATTGCAGTAATTGGCGTAAATCCCAAAGTGAAATCCTAGGATTTCTCAATATCCTATATCGCATTAATATGAGTGTTTTTCCTCTATAAGCCAATGAATAAGGTGCTTGAAATTCGACAGTGTAATTCTATTCAAGTATGGTTCAAATCAACATCTAACAAGGTAATATCTAAATGTTCACTCGGCAAACATTGAAGAAAAAACCGGTAGCAGTAGCACAATTGCTATATACGCATTCTTAAATGCTGAATGACCCAGATCCTTCCACTGACTAAAGGAGTCATGGCATTGCAATTAAGGGTATCTGTTATGTATCATCTGGAAGAGAGCGAGTGGCCCAGAGGTTCCTGCACCATGGAACCTATTTGTAGCCAAGACGTCTTGGCCCTGTGCCGCTCTGTCGAATGCCAATGAAAGCACGATCAATCCCAAAGTCAAATCAACTTCAACTCTGATTACTACATACTAACGTGCAAACAATGGAATATTCGAAGACTTTTGGTAAGGGTATTGGAATTTAAGAAGAAACAAAAATGACAGTTTTGGGGCCCAAATTGTAAAAAGGTTTTAACATGTTAAAATTTGTATTTCTGGAGAAACTCAAATTTGCTAAGCATTCGTGCTCTTAAATGTCCTCTTCCCTATTTGCGCACGACGATCCCAAAGATTACTTTTCTTAAGCACTTCGCCAAACAGCTGTAAATGAAGCACAAGACTCTTTTACGGGGAAATTTAAGATACAAATAACTTGCTTTACCTCTCTTGCACCTACAGTCTAAATTTTACGGATTTAAAAAAAGTTAATCATTTAGGATTGTAGTGACCAATCAAATAGTTTAAATTAATCCTATTTTTGCCTTTAGGTTTAATCATAATTTAAAGATTTGAATTCAAATCTAATATGATTTAATGGTTAATGTACAGAGATTAATTTTAATCCTAACATTGATTGGTCCTAACTACAATCCTAATGGATTAACTTTTAAATCCTGAACTTACAGTGTCTATTTTAACATAAAACAATAGGTGAAACAGATGCATATGAGCAAGACCCGACATTTTAGAGACAAAATCTAAATTTTTGATACCAGTGTTCCAGAGAGTTGAACTTTACAACGAGTGTGCGCATCTTCGTATTCTCCGATACGCTTTACACGCCAGTCGTTGGACAATCGTTTTTTACTGAGAGGGTAAATGGTGGTTGGAAGGTTTGGAATGCGATCTCATGAAATCGCGATTTGAATGATATGGTTACATAGGTTTCGGATAATATGACCAATGAAGGCCATTCAATATTGATGGATTGTGTTCTCTAGATTTAGTTCAGGTTACAATTATAACGGCCATCTTTAAATACGATAACAGACGAATACAATTACCAATGTCCAGACGCGAGAGCGGTAACATAATTCATGAACAACTGTTCGGTAACCACTTCAGTTTTATGATGCTCAGGAAAAAAAGAGAACAATTTAAATATTGAAGAAATATGACCATTCATTAGTGTCCAAATCGCGAATCTTAATTGGTGGTTATTGGATGTTGACATATAAGAAGTAACCGATACGAAGGCATTAGGATTATTTCTGCTCGCAGTCTTGATGTTCAGATCCTATATATAAATTCAGACTTGTCATAATTTATTCAGAATTCAGAATCCATATAGATACGAAATTTCAGCAATGCGTTGTAATGTCAGCGAAGTGCAGACCATAGCGTACTTGTACGTATATACGTACAAGTACGCATATGTGTCACCAAATTATAAAGAGAGTACAAAAGAATTTGATAAATCCTCTCGGGATTTTCTCAGTTTTTGAGACGAGAAGGATATTAATTTCAGAATTAATGCCAAATAAATAAGCAAATTCTATGTGCAAAATTTTGATTTTATGTGTCGAAATTTAAATCATTATTGAAAAAAATTTTTCTTTTTTGGTTTTTTTAACTTTTTATATTTTTATCTTATTAATTATATCTTTATTTGAAAAAAATATAAAAAAATCCGCACATACATTTTGTGATAATCTTTAAACTCTATGTAGTGAAGATTACAACTTCATAACTGTCGAAATAAACTGTCCCGGGTTGAAATGTTAAAACTTATGTATTTCCTTTAAAAAGTTACATTGCATTGTGGGAAATCATGACGTATGTACTTACTTTGGGAGACGTATAACGTACTTGTACCTTTCTTCTAGACCTTTGTAAATGACCTAGGTGAAATGAGATGTCTATTTGTGAGTCATCACCGTAGGTATTGCAGAAAATTCTTTAAATGATTTAATAAACTTCAATTAAAGAAATAAATAAAACAGTAAAGTCCCAATAACAGAGCCTTGTGGTAACACCTTCAGCAACATGGTTAAGTATCAACATTGTTCTGAATTGAACATTTGTAAACTATTCCATCAAAATACCAAAATGTGAGTCTGTGGAACAGAATGACGGTGGTCACATTAATCAAATCGCGCCTTTGCAGATGAAGTGTATGAGGTATTAAAAGAACCATTCTGCTTAATGATCAATATGGAAATCAATACAACGAGCGCTTAGGGATCATCAACATGAATCCATAAGGATTGATTAGGGACCAATCGTCCCCCAGAGATTTCAATCAAAATCTTTTCGATCTATATGTGTAAAATATAGTCATGAAACGCCACACTCCAATTGTAGCTAATTGTTATGGATTTATACATTTTAAAATGAAAGTTTCCGATGAACCTAAACTTGCATTCTTATTTCAAATACACGATAACCAAGAATAGAGCTGCAATAATTGCTCCTCTCAGTGCCAGATTGGTTGATCCAGATTGATCCGCTTGAATCAGGCTTGAACTTAGATTTAACCGGGGTTTGCTACACAGGCACATTTTTTACCATAAGTATATTTTTGGCATTTCTCATAGTGCATAATATAGATCAATCGGCGTTTGTTAATGCAATGGGCAAGTGCCAAGATGTTATATCATGTAAAATCACGATCTCCCACATAGCCAGACAGACCGTTTATTATTAATCATTAATTAGCTTTGGCAGGTGCAGTTCTTATCATTAATCTTGACTAATTTAAAGCAAATAAGTGTCCTCAACTCACCTTAATATCTTCTCACCCACGAAATCCGGATTTTTGCAATATTTCATCACTAAATGTAATGATTCCTCAACATTTGTGCTTATACCAGAACCTTTAGTTTTTGTCTGGATCACTGCGACGCTTTCTAAGCAAATACGTAGCCAAGCCAATAATAGTACTTTCCGATCCTGACCATCTTATTTTAAACGTGATCCAACGATCTGAATATTGCTTTTAGCCGACGTGGTCAATGTTTTATCAATACTCAATTAAATCATAGAGATTGTTTGAATACATGATCATCCGTGCACTCTCATCCGATACCTTATCATACCATTCATCAATAACGATCCCCTAGATTTCAAATTGACTAGGATGAAATGAGATGTATATTTGTGAGTCAATCACCGGAGGATTGCAGAAAATTCTTTAGAATGATTTTTTCCCCAGGGTACTAGTAATAAATAGCAAACAGTATAGGTTCCCAATAACAGAGCCTTGTGTAACCCCGTCCGCAACATGGTAAGTAAAATCAAACTTGTGCTGAATTTGAACATCTTTTAAACTATTCCATCAAAATACCAATTTTGAAGTCGTTGTAACAGATACGGTGGTCAACATTATCAAAAGCGGCTGGCAGATCGAAGTGTTATGAGGTCTTAAAAGAACCATTAAATGCTTAATGGATCATATGAAGGATCAATAACGATCGCTTAGTGATCATCAACATGAATCCATAAGGATTGATTAGGGACCAATCGTCCCCCAAGATTTCAAATCAAAATCGTTTAGAATCTTAATGTTTAAAATATTAGTCCACACGCCACAATCCAATCGTAGCTAATTGTTATGAATTTATAACATTTAAAATGAAATTTCCGATTAACCAAACTGTTGCATTCTTATTTCAAATACCGATAACCCAAGAAAATAGAGCTGCAGATAATTGCTCTTCTCAGTGGCGATTGGTTGATCCAGATTGATCCGCTTGAATCAGGCTTGATCTTGAATTAAACAAGGAGTTGCTACAAGACACGCACATTTTTGGGAACCATAAGTATTTTTTTGGGCATTTCTCATAGTGAATAATATAGGATCAATCGCTTTTTATGCAATGTCTAGTTCCAACGATGTGAATGTCATGTAAAAGTCACGATCTACCGCCTGCAGCCAGACAGACGGCAAGTAATAGAAATCATTAATTAGCTTTGCAGGTGCAGTTTCTTATTGCATTATACATTGACGAATTTAAGCAAATAAGTGTCTCGACTCACCTTAATATTCTTCTCAACCCCACGAATCCGATTTTTGCAATATTTCCTCAAGTAAATGTAATGGTTCCTCATCACATTGTGCATTAACCAGACTTTAGTTTGTCTGGATCACTGCGACGCTTTCTATAGCAAATACGTAGCCAGGCCATAAGTAATGTTTCCGATCGTGCTGACGGCAAGTCAGTTTAAAACGTGATCAACGATATGAATATTGCTTTTAGGCCGCGTGGTCATGTGTTAATCATAATCAATTACGATATTCATAAGAGTGTTTGTAATACATATCATAGACCCGTGCACTCCGATACCTTATAGGGAGCCAATCATCCAATCAACGATCCATGCAGGGGGGACAACAAATCTTTTCGAGGCGGTGCATGCGCAATAAAGTTCTTGGCATGTTTTTGATTTCAGGCTATACCTATGTACGTGTGTACCGCTGCGAGTACTTGCCTTAATATAACCTGACGTTATCAGTTGCGATCACGATCAAAACCGCAAGTAATGCATAGCATTGTTGTGTTTTTGTTGAGATATAATTATTGTGATATGCTCAGGGTGTACATTCAATAAGATTATTAGGATTTATATAAAGCAACTAATTTCACAACAACTCGTGCAGTATGTTCCTCAATTTACAAAAAAATATCTTCATGAAACATAACGCTCCGCAAAAGTTTAAACTTGGAAAACCTGGCCTCGCTATCTCCCTAGCCCTTTGAGGTCTATACTTGGTTGTCTACTAACTACGTTTTTCTTTTGCCATCTATTAGCCTTTTATCCTTAATTTCTAGCGAGTAAACTGATAGTAACTCGTAAAAACCGGCTGCTTAGGCAGTGCTGACGGCTAAATGACGTGAACGTCATGGCCCCGTTACGACATAAGCTTACGGCATCTGACAGGTCATTATGCAATGCTTACAGGCCCTCGACAGGGCCTATTCATTTATAGACTAATGAAAATAAAGAACTACTACCTGAAATAAAGACAATAATTGCTATGTGGCAAAAACTAAACAGTGCAACCATATTGCCCGCAGCTTTTGACCTCGCAGCTTCCGCAAAGCTATGTAAGGTCAGGCTGACACTTCTGGAACTCTGCTTTTGCCATGAAAATGAACATGAGCTTGTTTTGTTTTCAATTTTGAGGAATACTGTCTGAAATTTGCAAACATTTGTTTTTTATGTTTCGAAGCTTCCTTAGTTAATATAATATTTTTTATTGGTATCGATCAATAGTCAGTGCTATCCACATAGGCGCCTTTATAAGCCTGCCATTTAGCCTTTGTTCACTGCTCCTGAGGTGTTTGACAATACACGAATGCCGACGGCGACATTATCGGCCCACTACGAGCCGTGGCGGCACACATCACCATCCTCCGCCATGACTGGGGGCATCTTTTGCATTCTCGCTATAACAACCTCGTTTATACGTTGTTACGTGTTACCACAACGACATAAGTTTTGCTCAGTTTCTGACGGCAAAAAACCAACACTATTTCACTGTTATCCATTTGTAATCATCCATGGGCGGCTCAGGAAAAAATGTAAATTTTCTTTTTGGGGGGGCCTGTGCCAAAATAGTGATAAAAGTAACAAAAATGGAAACGAACTGCGGGTGCGAATCAACTCGCTAATGACACAATGAAACAATCATCGTATCCATTTCATCTAAAAACCACATTGTACTGTAACTCGCGCGGTCATTTTCATTCACGTGTACTGATAGGGGTGCCAGGCGTAGCACATTCCATGAACAAACGAGACTAATTTTGTTCAGATCTCCGAAATCATCACATGGGCACCGAAGTGTCACTTTCCTCAAACACCCAACAAACCCGCAATCGGAAGATGTCACGTTTTTTTTCAAGCAATACGATCGGTCTTTGGGAACTATTCAAGTTTTACACGAACACGGAATATATCAACATTCTATGTTACTTTATTTTTGTCTGGATGTGTTTGAATTTTATACTAAAAATATTTTTCCCTCAATTTTTAACACGTATTCTAACCATACAGCGTTCATTTCTCAGTCACGCAAAGTGGGCGAGATAACCGTTCATTTTTAAAAACACCAGTAGACCCCCCAACTTTGCCCTGGAATTCCAGTTTAGGCCAGTCCCGGGCATCACATCCTTCCTAAATCCAGGAAATAAACGGTGGAAATTTGTTAACAATGCAAAAAAGGTAGGTTGGAAATTCTATATTACATGATTAGGTATGGGCTTATATTTCGTTCGTTAAGCATTATGCGGCGTGTGGTACTGTGTGTTTGGTGCCCGGGATGCCCCCCCAGTAATAGCGGCAACGTAGAGGGTGTCCTTTCAAGGCTTCCCCGTCGGATTCGTGTATAGCTCATTGCTTTGCCAGAACTCCTTTTGCGCACGTTAAATGTAATTTGGGTCTCTGTTTGTTCAGACCGCATCACAAAATTAAGTTGTAAACTAAGAAAGGGTAGTTCAATAATTTGATAATTTGATTCTTGTACCCACACAGCATACTGCCTGCAACAGAAACAACTTTTGATGGTAATATACTATGAAATTGTCCAGAAATGATATACAAAAGTTTACCAAAATCAACCTTGCGTGAACATGTAGCATTATTAAAGGGGAAAGTTTGTACAGG
>JAMKCH010048891.1:0-11192 GCA_023653785.1 Ophioderma brevispina
AAAGTGCAATAGTATTCCTCATATAAAGCTACAAAGTCATAAGTTTGTATGTGAAACGCAAAAAAGTCGTATTTTGCACATACGACGTTAATTTCACCGTTATATTTCAATGCGTTCAGATAGATCTCTATGTGAAACACGTCATGTCCACGCACGAGGCAGATACGACGCACATAGATCTGTATGTGAAAAGCATAAACAGCTTGTTTTACGAACATCGTTAATTATACGCCTATTGAAATTACGTGTAATTGAAACATACGACAGTATGTGAAATCGCGATATGCAGTTTTGAGCTTATTAATCAAAATTCTTATTTAATATCTCACTAATTAGGTCACTTTCAAGATTGTAACTTCGTGCATGTATAGACCATTACCATATATAACATTATAAGTACATATGCAAAATATCTCAAAAAAGTAAACAATATCAGATAAGACAGTATGTCTTTTCCAGGAAAATTAAAACAAAACAATAAGATTACGATTTATTTAAACAGTAAGAGCAGAGTTAGGGATGCCTCCAAAACCCAAAAATCGCTTGCTCGAAGGTTGTAACCCGTTTCTATTATTTTAAACAATAAAACACGTGGAATCGCTATGAGCCGAAGGTCAATTGACGGTTGTGTTTTGAGTCCACCCCTTAGTTATTATCATACATAATAACATTAGCATCACGTATCATACCTGATCAGTGTCTGTGACGTATCCCATTGTAAATGGGTCACAATCGGCATAGTAAGCATACATCGTCAGCCCGGAAACACAAGCCAGTGTCACCACAATTACCATGCCAATGATCGCCATAAATAATGCCCTATAATAACACGAAAATCGGAGATAGTAACAATTTATTTTGATATATTAAGGAACTTACCAGCGCTAATGCTAATTCATACTAATATGTGAATGTATTTTGGAGTTCTTAAATAAACGATTTGGACAAGACAATAACATTCTTGGGTGCCATGTCAGTGCACGTTTCGGATGATGATGTAAGAATAGAATGATAATATTATGCCCGTTATATGGGCCAGGAGGTGGGTAACAGCTGTCAGACAAGTCCCATATTGATTATGATTTCATCTTGTGCAAAGGAGTTCCCTAATTCTATTCTTAAAGTGATGATTGTCCAATCACGGCTCACCTTTTATTACAAGAGGTCTAGATACCATACGTGATGTACGCAAGACGTGGAAGTTGGAGCACACGCCTTCATAAAATTACGCAGGATAGCAAAACAGGGTTCGGTTAATGGATTATCCAAGCTTATCCAGTTTGTTTACGTTTTCCAGCAAGCTGTAGGTGGCCCATCACACCCTGGCCCATCAAGAAGGATCCAGGCGCGCCACCATTGACCTAAGGTCAGTGGTGGCCCGCTTACTCCATAAATGTCTCAAATTAAAAATCAATCTAATTGGATTGCTATCAGGGACAAATTTGCTTCTACAAGTTCAAAATACAAAATACCACTCGCCCGTTGACTCAGAGAGATAGTATTCTTCATTACCAGTCGTTTATACCACAGACCCTGAGAGGGTCTACTGATGACGCTGGTCGAGCCAGCTAAAACGTTCAAGCTGAGCGTAAATTTTGTGTGGTATTGAAGTGTAAACCATCTATTTATTTACGATGTGTTTCAAATAAGTTTACATAGTTAACGATAAAAACTTACAATTTCGCTGATTTCTCTGTTGCACATGTCAAGTAGCGTTGTACCTGTGATTGGTTGACGCCGTAAATTGCTGTCCAATAGATAGCTCCACCAATGACAACAGACCAGAAAGTATGACGTATGGTTGGATCAACCCGGAAGCTGAGTATATTTAGAGTAAAAGTGATATAGTTGAGAATCTTTTTTTATCATGAGAATCGGTCGTAGCATATTAGGGGAAAGGAAATTCACCAGTTGAATCAATTTGTGCAGTCAGCTTTAAAATCTTGTACACAAACTTTATTGGCAATATACACATCTATAAGTGTCGCATTCACACTGTAGCAGAACGCTTCGCACAGGGTTTCGGGTTCAGAGCGTAGCCAAACCCGTCGTACCACTAGTATACAAGGCATCCCAGCAAAAAATTATTCTGAAAAAAGGGGTTAATTTGGCCAAAACTGGGAACTGTATGACTATAATAATTATTTAGACCTATAAAGTAGAATCTTTCAATGACACCTTAATGGCATTTCTGCAGTCATTCCTCATTGAACACCATTGCTTTGAAAATGGCATGTCAAAACTCACTTGTAACAGTAAGGGCATAACGATAATGTTAACATTTTTAAATTGGGGCATGATGAACAAGATTATTATTTGATGTTTTTAGTACTTAACCTGAATTATGCACCAACACCTTCAACATGTCCGCCCTCTGTTTCGATACAAAGTCAGCCACATGCCGTCTGACCATTTCACGACCATCACGTAAGACCTCCACCTCATGTTGAATGGGGCTCGTAAATCTAGGTTACGCTGTGGACTACTGTCTGTTCAATTAACTTAGATGTCCGTTTTTTATTAATTACTTTCAAAAATATACGCTTTCGAAACAAATCACCAAAGAAAAGTTGTTATTAATCATTGGACCCAACAAGATTATTGGGTTCCAACTTGAAAACATAATTTCTTCTTTGAATTTTTCTTCAAGTTACATTGATTTTTATTGGCAAACGACAAAAACTGGGTTCCAGGTTGAATATTGACTTTTGACTTCTGAACTTTAATGGCGACCCATTACGAATTAGGGGCGCTTCAAAGCATGTTACGAACAATATTGATTCGTCTACCTTGCTAGGATTTCATTTGTTTTGCCGCGGTGCATTAATTATTGGCATTACTGCTTCGTTGAAATACCGATAACTTTTAAAGGTCTTGTCTCTTTTATTCAATTGGTTATGAACAAAAATAATGCCGTTCATTTAAGTTCAAATGCAGTGTGACACCTTGATGCTCTTCGTTTTGTAATTGCAAAAAATTCAATGCAAATAACAACGGTTCAGATTTGATCCTGTTGACAAAGTTGGCATTATTATTGTTGGACAATTAATGATCGTGAATCCTATCCTCTACCTACGAACGACAACTTTTAATACCTACAAAGAGGAGTCAATGGAACCTTCCACAAAACGTAATTACTAATGGTACCAAACCTTTATTCGCATCCTTTTCGAAACGAGGGTGAAATACCCAAATTTCAATAGATTTGAAGGTTGAAAATGTCCCATTCGTTTTGTCATGTAAAAACCGTCTTAGGTCCAAGATACCCACACTTTCTTTTCGTGATTTATTTCGAACGTGCGTAATTTTTGAAATAATTAATAAAAACTAGACATCTAAGTTAATGAACAGACACATGTGAACTTGTTCGTCAAAATATCACCATAAGAAAAGGTCACAGAGTGTCATATCAGGTGACCTGGTGGGCCATTCCACAGCATGATTCAGTGCTACAACTGTCCCCAAAAAAGTTCATGTAGGCGATTTCTGACAACATTAAGTCTGTGGGCAGGTGCACCATCCTGTACCCACCACAAATGTCGGAAGTTCAAGTTCAAGTTCAGGTACAGCATCGTGGTTAATCATCTGGAGATAAGCTTGTCTATTGACATTTCGTTCAAAAAGTAAGGCCCAATAAGCACTCCATTGCCATACAGAAGTATCCAGACTGTAAGTGTCTCTCGACCTATGTTTGTATCAATGTTGAAACTTAGAGGGTTCCCAGCTGGTGCATACTCAATGACGTTTTGGTTGTTCACCACGCCATTCATAAAAACCCCTGCTTCGTCACCAATTGTGAAATGCTCCAGAAATCTCGTGTGTCTCTGACATCGATCCAATAGTTACTCGGCAAAAGTCTGCCTTCAGAAATCATAGTGCTGAAGTTGATGTGGAACGCGCATTCTGTATGGATGGAAGTTCAAGTCAATTTTTGTTATCCGGTTGAAGGATGAACGGGAGAGTCCATTTCTTCTTGCAGTGATTTCCCTTGGATGTTCTTGTAATGGACGTAAAACTGCATTAATGTTGTTTTCAGTTCTTACTGTGCGTCTTCTCCCTGAGTGACCCTTGTGCCATAATCTCGATATTTCTTCACATTTGCCCAGATGGTCGGCATAGCTGGCGGATCTCTGTAGGGAAAGGCTTCCCTAAGGGCACACATTTGCCCAGATGGTCGGCTTAGATGGCGGATTTCTGTAGGGAACGGCTTCTCTAAGAGCATCTTGAGTAGCTTATAGGCTCTATGGTTCATGAAATTTTGTCGCAAAGAACACTTTTGCTGAGTTGTAAGCTGCACGATCTTGTTACTTAAATGTTTAAAGTGTCACAGTTTCGCCAAATTAACCCTTTGTTTTTGGATTATTTTTTTTATTCTGGGACGTCTGTGAATTAATTAAGAATCACTTAGTATTCGAAGGGACTGGATGAGTATTATTAATCATTCCCTCGAGATACCCGAGAAATGAACAAAAAATCATCTCGACCGGGAATCGAACCCGGTGTAGAAGTAATTATAGTCCGGCGTACTCATAGTCCGACTACAACCATAAAGAATAAGGCAATCATTAATTTCACGCTTTATTCCGTTATCGTCAATGGAGCCCGGTCTGTGGCTCCCGACGGACTATATCTGCTTTCACACCGGGTCTCCGGATTATACGTTAGGTGACATCCATCTACGATGTTGAAACGCGATGGTAATTGAGTGATAGATATCTATAGGTCTAAGATACAAATACAATAAATTTCAATTTCCCAACTGGTGCCTTTGTTTAACATCAAATTCCACTTAAAGTGACAGGAGGAGATTTTTTTTAGGATACGAATTTCTCTCAAATTGCACAGGATCGATTGTAGACCACCTGCCAAGAACGTTCCGAAGGTTTATTGGACAAACAAGTACAAAAGAAAATAGCAAACCTAGTTTTGAACTTGCCTGACTATCGTAATTGTCCCCATAGAACACCGTGCTTTGACTTTCTGTCGTGCACGACAGAAAGTACTAAATCATCATAATATTACATAAAGACGGCGTATTCGGCTTATTCACTTCAGGTGTGATCTAATACATTGGAAAACATTCCAAATATGCAAAAAAACCGGGTTCGAAAAAAATTGGGGGCGCTTCTTTCTGGAAATCTCCTCATGTCTCTTTAAACTTAGAAAATAATTTTGAAATACATCTATTTTGATTTAACATTGTATCTGCATTACAGCTGCGTTTTTAACATTGGGGAAGGTACCAAAGGTGACAAGCAAAAGTTCGACAAATTACTACACATTTTAATACGGATTATCACACGAGGGAAATTACATGCCTTGTCCAACAACACTTGTGGCCGCAGCGGGGAACTTGAACCCGCAACCTCCAGATCATGAGTTAACCGTCATATTCTCACATGTGCCCTCCAAACGCTAATCTTTGGAAATCTAGCAAGGTCTCTGGTTTTTTAAAGAAAGACAAATCAAATATCAAAATTTACTAGGTCGATTTTCAAGATCATCTGCTCTATAGCGCATGCGCGAGGGTCTTTATAATCAGGAGAGAGAAAAGAGACAGAGTGTGAAAGGAGAGAGAGATGGAGAGAGAGAGAGAGAGAGCATACTTCAGATTACCATAATATGGCTTTACTTACTCCCAAAAATCAATTCTTCCGATTGTTCAAAAGATATTCCACATGACGTTTATTCCTCCAAGACGCCTACAACCTTGGATGATTACAGCTAGGAATCCTGCACACATTATGCAGATTTGAAAAACATCAGTCCACAAGACGGCTTTCATTCCACCCTGAAATCAAAGGTAATAGAAGTCTTTTGATCTCTTTCAAATAAATAACCACGAAAGAGCTTCCATACTCAATCGAAGCACGAGGCCCAGGGTACCATGTCACCACCATTGACTTGATAACATAACATCATAACAAATAGGACTTATATATTGAAAGGCGCCTTTTAACATAGATACAAAACGCGCCCTTTATGAGTAACACGACTTTCAGTATAAAATGCAAACTGGGCATTTCCATAAACAACATTGTAAAGTTTCTATATGGCAGCCATGAGCATTTGAATCATTGTTTTTTTCCACCTCTTTCCCCTCGCTGAGTTGGTTGAAATCCACATATTTTTAGTTCTTTCAATGTTTCAAAAGTTGAAGGTAAATAGGATGATCAAACCCAACAATGTGGCAAAACCAGCCAAACCCAAGAGTTATCAGTTGTAATAGTTGTGTAGCTGTGTAGAAACCAGGCTGAAACCCAAGATATACCAGTGGCGTAGCCGGGGGGGGGGGGCAGGGGAGGGCAGGTGCCCCCCGACCGAGATGTTTTGTCGGTACATAACGGTCCGTCGGTACATTTGCCTAAAAACTGGAATTGTTTTGTTTGTGAGTGAAGTGGTGCATGATCCATGAATCAAGATTCATGAAAATTTGGTTTATTATACCGGGAAAAATTTTGGTTGTCGGTACAATAGACGTGTCGGTACATTCACAATTCTGTGCCCCCTCGTCAACAAAATTCTGGCTACGCCACTGCATCTGCTCCCCTACGATCTTCTAGGCCACGGGACAACTAGAACTAGAATGTGTCGAATAATTACCTTACTTTTGAAAAAACAAAGGCGTCAACAAAACTTACTATAGTTGTATAAAAGGTGCAGACCAACCCGACAGCCACAACCGCACCCCAAAGATTCACCCCAGTCACTGTATGGAAACAAAAGGAGAATGTTTTCTTCATTGAGGATAAATTCTAGTTTTAATAATTATTTCTAAGGCGGAAGAGATTTGATTTTGATTAAGCTGTTGGTAGTCCTTAGGGGCAAAACCCCATTTGGGGAAAAGTGATGTTTTCAGTTTGCTGTAATAAAATAGACTTTTCGATACTTGTTCAACCTTCTGGCATATTCCACAGAGTCATATGGGGTCAAAGGCATCATAGTTATTATACATGGGGATCGAATGATAAAAAGCGCTTAAATAAACTTCAATCAACTTGTTTGTTGTGTTCATCGAGTTTATACCAAGAAATATCATTACCTCAAAATTTCTAACATATTTCTTGGTATAAATTCAAATTTAGACTAAGAATTAAACAATAGAAAATACAAAAATTATATAAATCTTACCGATGTTTTACCCTGGAACTTCCCACAGCAGAGGGAGAACAAAAAGGCAAATTTGAAATGTTTGTCTTTAAGCGTGCATTAATTCAGAAGTTCTGTATTTACTTTCTTTGTCGGACTCAGTTAGTCAAAATTAAAAAAAAATATCAAGTTTTCGCGTCAAATCTTGCACAACTGTCTCTCAGATGCACATATGTAGTGGTAGCAAGTTTACAGTAAAACCCTGCTTACTTTTGTGTACAACTACAAAAATGTATATCCTGTCTTATTTGCAATAAGCAAGCTGCAATTAGAAACTCCTTCACCAGCGGTATTACACCCGTATAATTTTTGTTGTTGTAAAATTTGTTGAAAGATATATTTTATACCTTGATTCAGAGCTAATGCCGGTGCATAGATGACGATACCCATGTAAAATATCTGTCAAAGATAAAAAAGCATTTGATTGGATTATGATTTTATTTGAACGTCAATACATTTTGTAAACACGTCATGCTGAAGTTTCCTGGATATTTTTTGTATATGTCATAAGGACTAGTCCAAAAGAAAATTTGCATTTCACAAGCAACCACTGACATTCTCGTCCTATTCGCTCCCCACTACATTAATTTCTTTTTGTCCAACCTGTTGGACCATTTACATATCATGTGGAGAACAATAAGAATAATAAGCGGGCCACTCTTCATCTATCGTGCGACCAAACTTGCAAGTTCATTCGACAATATCTGTACATTTGCTATTATTTCGTAAACTTACCGTCATCACTTGAAACGTCAACGGGGCAGTAAGACGACTGTTTTGTGCGAAATCGTCTTTCTAAGTACTACAATACAGCAAAATGTTTAAATCTCATTAATGCCAAGAGAAAGAAATTGACATGTTGATTGTCAAATCCGTTCAGGAATTTTGTCGTCAAAGGTTCATTGCCAAAAGTTAAACTTAAATATTGCTCCCCGATGGCTTAAAATGGGCTTCAAATTGTTCATCTTTCCTCAAAAACTTCAAAATAATAAAAACATTAAAAAAAAAAAAAAAAAAATATGTTGGTATCATAGAGATCAATGCAAATTAGCGTGTTGGTCCCTTTATATCCATACACACATATATAATGAAGTGCCAATTACTACAAATCCCTTCGCTTCCTCATTGCCACTGGTATGTTATCGAATAAAAACCGGCAGAAATAATCGCCCCCACGTCTAGTCCCAGCTATGACTAAAAGCAACACATACCACCAGTACATGGACCCTAGATGTACATCTCCGCTGGTGTACCAAGAACAGTAGCCAGAAAGAAAGCTTACAACGAGAGACATGGCTACAGGTATATAGGATTCATGTTACGATTGGCTACAATATCCTTGGTTGTTTTTTGTTTTGGCCTCCTGCAAACGCAATTGTAGGATTCCCTCATCAACACGGCGATTGGCAACAGACACTTATACTATATATTCTAACGGTTCCAATCCCACCGACAGGATCCGACATCTTGACTTTCTTTCTTTAATCTTCTGTTATGAAATATTGTTGTATTTCGGCTATCGCGAATGTCAATATTATTTTGTACTGCAACTTTGCTGACCATGTCTACACGAGCACAAGGTTACCTCTAGATAAATATTTATATACGGGCATTTGGAAACATTCAAATGTCACGATAAACTGATACAATTGTATATTCACGACGACTGCTTAAAGTGCAATTTTTGATTGGCCTCAGGATTTGATAATGAGTTGATAAGATTTAAGCACTTGGCATGGTTCATAAACGCCTAAACGCAGAAAAAACAATTGCAAAACAAGGTGTGGAAAAGTCAGAATGCATAAGATCGAAATTCATTACCAAATATTTATTCATGGTTTTTCTTTACACGTGCCATAATGCACAGTATATCGATCTTGGTGACCCCGGTCTCACACACAAAAAATACGTTCGCAATGTAAATAGATTCTGAGGAGCGAGGTAAAAGCACTTACAAACTAATAGGTACGCTTTTATTCATCTTAAGCCTCGACGATGAAAAATCCGATGTAATATCGCATTAATATAATAATAATAACAACAATAATAACCAGTTTTCATATAACGCTTAGTCCCCGTAAACAGGCTCAAAGCGCGGTTGACAATTATTATCACACCGCCTTCAAGAAATCGTCACAATCATTTCGCTTCATCTAGGTGGGTGCTCAAAGACATCTTACAAGCGCACAAGCCCATCAGCACTTATCAATTGTAATATTCCTCATTACAGCTCACCAGATTTCGCTTGGGTCGACGAGGCAATTGAGATTAAGTATCTTGCCCAGAAACACAAACACGTTGACCACAGTGGGGCTCGAACCACGATTTTTACGGTCTAATGGTCACGAGTCCTGCACTTTTCCACTAGACCACACGTGCGCTCACATTATGCATAAAGAGATATGAAAACATCTCCAGGAAGACCCTTGTTACAACATCTGCTGCTAGAAACAGTGCAGGAGAAGGAATAGGAGGTATGGGCATTCCTTTGAATAAATGTGCCAAAGATTCTTTGGCTAGTATCTGTATCTGTAGCTATACTGTTCAACGCTCCAGGTGAAACCAAACGAACAGTTTGAGGTGTGTGCAATGATGCTGATTTAGTCTTGCTGATTAAAGTGGTTAATAACTTGCTTCTTGAAGATATCTGGCTTATTAATGGTAGTGATATGGTAGGGTAGTTTATTCCAGTCTGATATTGTTTGTGGCCAAAATGAATGTTTGTAACAATCCTTGTTGGCAGTGATGAGTTGATATGAGTTGGATGATGGTGCCTTGAGGGACGTTGGAGCGGCAGAAGGAGGTCGTCGACCGGCAGGGGTAGGAGTCCCTCCCTTGTATAAGACCTTATAACGTCCGTATCCTGATAGCCACTTCCGAGGCAAACCCAGCACAACGATATATAATTTGTCACATATTGCCCTACCAACGTGGCTGATGATGAAACATCACGAAGATCACTATTTTTAAGGCAGGACCATCCGATTCCATTCCAGCTGATGCGTAGTGTAACTGGCGTACCCCGGGGGGGGGGGGGGCTTTGGGGGCTAAAGCCCCCTCAAGTTCCCAAGAAAAAGAGAAGGAAGAAGACGAAGGGAAAGAAAAAGGGACCAGAAAGAAGGAACTAAAGAAGAAAAGAGAGAAAAAGCGGAACGTGGTACATTTATTTGATTTTTTTCATGCAAAGCGATCAAAATTGTCGAGAAGTATGCAAGTTAAGGCGTTTTCAGGTCTTGAAAACTTATGTACTCTCCCTTGTAAAGTAAGTATGTATGCTGATGACAACATTATTTATTATGCTTCAAACTCAACTAATAATATGTGAACTATATTAATGATGATCTCGATGTTATTAACACTGGCTCAAGTAGCAAACTCAGTCTAATGGTTACCAAAACTTATTTTATGTTTAATAGGTTCTAGGCAAAACCTATTTTCTACCAAAGACAATACAACTTAAAAGTGGAGCATAATTGGTGTCAATACTGCAGCGAGTGCAATCAGTGGCAACACCTTGGTGTTATTATTGTGGATCCTTTCTGGCCATATCAATGACGCCTGTTGGTAAAAAAGCTCTGAAAGGTATATTTATGTTAAAAAAGTGGTAATTCCCGTTATTTTCTTAGATGTTTTTAAAAAATGTTTATAATGCAATTATCTTCCCCATCTTGGATCCTGGTAATGTTGTTTGGGAAATTGTGGTATTACTGTTGCCAAACCGCCTACAGATTATTCAAAACAGAGCGTTCGAAATAATTTGTGGTGCTTATGGGACCAACCCAGTAAAGTGGGTTCTTAGCCAGCTCCACTGGAAACCACTCTCACAAGGCCCCCCGCACTAACAACTGCTTTGCTCCATTTTAAACCTCAAAATCTAGTGGATGCACCTCCCTCTCTAACTCGTCTTTTCTCCTACTCTAATAACAGCTATAATTTCCGGCACAGTAAATATAATGTTTCATTCCTCTACCGTAAACTTACTACAAAACGTAGTTTTTCCTATCGAGGTGCAATATATTGGAACAACCTTCATAAGAAGATTC
>JAMKCH010048892.1:0-10367 GCA_023653785.1 Ophioderma brevispina
TTTCTGACAGCAAACTCGAAACATTAAGTTCAGGGTTAGTACTGGGCCATCGCCTATGAAGTTTGCTCTAAGGATAGAAAATGGTTCGCGACCAGAACGCTCTATTACTATAGGAGGGTAGTGCAGCTCGGACATTTCAAAAATGAACTAAGGCCAGAGTTCAGAAAAAAAAATAAGTCCATGAGTTCAGAAAAAAAAATAAGTCCGGCGGACCGCTTCCCTTGGGTAGCGGAAAGTCGCCCTAGATCGTTTAGTGATCTTTCAGTGTGAAACGTCACCTAGCCGGGTCACGCAGTGAAAAAGGTCACCTAGACGGGCCACGGCAGGCAGGGACTTTTCAAAAAATGAAATAGGTCCAGAGCGGACAGCTTCCTTGGTCAGGGAAAATCGCCCTAGATCTTTTAGTGATATTTCATTGAAGTCACCTAGCCGGGCTACGGAGGCAGTGAAAAGTCACCTAGCGGGCCCACGGCAGCAGGACTTTTCAAAAAGTAACTAAGTCCAGAGCGGACCGCTTCCTTGGCAGCGGAAAGTGCGCCCTAGATCTTTAGTGATCTTTCAGTGAAAAGTCCAACCTAGCCGGGCTACGGCAGTGAAAAGTCACCTAGCCGCCGGCAAACGGCAGCAGCCTTTTCAAAAAATGACACTAAGTCCAGAGCGGACATCTTCCTTGGTCAGCGGAAGTCGCCCGAGATCTTGTAGTGACTTTCAGGTGAAAAGTCACCTAGCCGGGCCCAGCGGAGTGAAAATTCCACTAGGGGCCACGGCAGTGAAAGTACACCTGCCTGGACGGCAGGTAGACTTTTCAAAATGAACTAAGTCCAGAGCGCTAGGCTTCCTTGGTCTGCCTGGAAGTGGCCGGTGGAATTTAGAGGAGCGGTCTCGCGCAAGATTGCTTAGTTCAAAAAACGCTAAGTACCAAAAAAATTCTAAGTCAGGTTATTAGGGGGCGCCTGCTCGAAATCTCATCGTCAGGTTACATCAAGGTGGATATTTTCCGAATATGGAGTAAGGTACGTAAGGGATATATACGTAAGAATGGCTGAGTTGACACGAATCTAAGTGTTTTGTTATAGAAATAATGTATAGGCGAAAGAAAATTGATAACAAAGAGGGTGCAGCATACTATCGTAAAGGAAACTTGCTGTGAATGGGACTCGAACCCACAAACCTTCTCTGTCAGTACTAAGCGCGCTAACCAATTGCGCCATCACAACTTGATGGGTTTTTTGGTTCGAGTTGTGTACATCACTAGCGTTCCACCGCCCTTTTCGGAAACGTCAGTATTGCCGCCCCTCACTCAGACGATCATCCTTCGTTTTTAGAATGTGATACGGACACTCAAATTAATTATATATACGTAAGCAATGGTTGAGTGGACACGAATCTGATGTGATTTTGTTATAGGAAATATATTATATATAATATTATAATAATATAATATATATATATTATAGTTATATATATATATATATATTATATATATATAAGGTATATTATATAGTAGAGAGAAATCAACACGACAAGTATTGTAGGTGAGTATGCAGCAGAGTAGTAATGCACTACTCGAGTTTCGCCTTAGGCTCTTAAGGTACAATACAATATTTTATACAAATAATAATAATCATGTTGTGTACCAAAACAGATTGTAGAACGCAGGTATAAAACGCTTGCGTATCATGACCTACAATAACTGCGCGCATAATTTGCCGCGTGTTTGTCGTAATCATAAAGATTGCGCGTGGGGTGGCGGGAATTGTATTTTGGGGGGTTTTTTGGATATGAAAATAACCAAAGAAATCCAAATTTTAGAGCATATTCAAAGTGTAGATTACACTATAGATAAATTTTGGAACAAGGGTGGTTACATAAGTTTGTAATGGTGAACGAAAGTAGGTAGCAAGACGTAACGTCTTTGGTGAAATGAGTAAAGTTGTGGTGTTTTTGTGTGGGGACATGTGGAGGTGTTTTTTTAGTTAGTGTGCGGTGTGTGTGTGGTGTTTGAGGGGTGTTTTATATATCTAGCATCTCTCTCATCTATTAACATAAGCTCCTCTATCTCTCTCTATATCTCTCTCTATCCGCGCGCGAGCGTCTAGCGTGTGGGTATGTGTATGTTTGTGTTATATTTAAATGTCTTTGTTAAGTTTAGGTTGAAATTGCTGTGTGCATTAGTTTTCTTGATCTGTCTACTTGTGTTCGTCAGAGATCATTTTGTAGAAAGGCAAAATGGTGACCATGGGATCTTTGTTTTTTGCACATTCAAAGAATATGTTTTTGCCTCATTGGAGTTTTCTTGTGTACGGTTCGGCGAATTTTGTTGTTTGTGTATTGTTACACGGTTTCTCGATTGATGTTTGTCCAATGTAATGGGCATTACAGGCCGTTGCAAGTGATCGCGTAAAATTAACGTTTTTTGAAATGCATGACCTTCGTGTTTATTTTAAATGGCTTATGTTGTTTGTTGAATTTTGCGCATCCTTCTTTTTTGTGTTGCATGTACCCGCATCTTTTGTTGTTTTTGCATTTGGAAACTTTTGGTTTGTATTGTTTTGTTTTGTTTGTTGAGTTTTGTCCTTTGTGATGAGTTTTTTTTTTTTATATTTTGGTGCTTGGCGTTTGGCTCATGATTACTTTTGGTTTTCTTTAAGATTGTGTTCATTCTTTGACTGTTTGTTAAGTAAGACAAAACAGTCGAGTGAGGATTTGATGACGTGGCACATTTGTGGTTGTTTGTTTCGTTGAAGGTTGAACAAAGGTGAGAATGTTGTTTCACACATTCTTTGTGCGGTTTTGTTGTCGAAGTTGACTGTGTTTTTCTCTAGCTTTTTGACTAATCCAAACTTAACTAGCATCCTAAAAAACAAAAGTAACTTTCACTCCTCCTCGTCATACGAGATAAACATCTTGATACTTTCATTGACTTTCACAGCAACTTACCCGTTTAAAGGTGCTAACGACCATAAAAGTTCTAAATATCTCTTTGGGGAAAGAAATGCCATCATTCCCTGTCTAATGATAACGATATTCGTCATCAAACAAGCGGACAAAGGAGGTGGCTTTCGTTATAATGGATCAAAGTTATACATTGAAAAAAATGCAGATCACGTTAAACCGCCCTTTGACATACACTCCTCTTAATTCGAATACCGACTCCAAAGTTTATGAACACAATCAAAAAACTTGCCGATAACTACAGTCACAACCTCAATAATGATGAAATAGATATCCTCACTTAATTTTGGGAACCCTAAAAAACCAGCAATTCTACTAACTGTCTTCCAAAATTCACAAGAACGAGTTTCAATAAAAACAAACTCAAAAACGTAAACACTACTCTTCCCATCATGCGAAAGCACTAATGAACCTCACAATGCGCCCTATTTTGCCAGTATCCCACAACAGACCGTCTCAGAACCTTCGTTGATCTCCTTCAAAAAAAAAAAAAAAAAGCAACCCTTCTTCAATATGTGAAATCCTACATCCGTGATGACATTGATTTTCTCAATCATCTGCCAAATAAAATTGATGACATGTCTATTCTCATTACTATATGTTGTAAGGTCTTGTATACTAACATTCCCTCATACGCTGGTATTAGGCCTTGAGTATGTTTAAAGTACGCAACCGCCAAAACATCCCTGCCCGTTTTGACATGCTTTATTCTTGAATGCAATCAAACTCATTCTTACAACAACTCATTTTCAAATTTACTGACCACAACTACAACCAAATTAGGATGTAAGTCCTGGGCACGAATTGGAACACAGGGTTAGGACCCCGGACATTTGTTTTCAACATAAGCCGCAATATTGGGATTTTTAAATGAAATACAATAATTTTACTGCTTTTTAAACCAAAGGCAATTTTGTCTTCATTTTTTTAAGTCTGTAAATTAACTGTTTACAATTATCTTTCAAATAGCATGATATTGGCATGGCTTCCAACTTACCATATTTGTTAATTCATATATGCAGCACATAATAGCCATAATTAATATTTTCCAAACAGAATTTTCCATCATTCCTGGTAGTTTGGCTGCTTTTTCCACCAGGGGCATTTTTTTTCTTCTTCATTCAAAATTTCTAAGTAATATTACACCACTATCTTTCAATTAAGAACATATTAATTGCTGGCTTCGACATTAATTAATCGTTTTCTGTCAATACTGGATCCGTGGCTAAGTGGCTGACCGTCTTGTACACCAACGCTGGTGAACACACTAAATCCAAACATAAAGTTCACATGCAACACAGCAACAAGGAAATCTCATTCTTAGACATCATAGTGGAAATTACAGACGACAAAGATCCACACCGACCATCCACTATAAGCCACAGACACACACCAATACCTCCACTTCAAATGCATGCCACCCCCGCCAATACAAACTTAACCATATCCATACAAACTCGCATCGAAAATCTGCACCAAGGTTTCGTCCGACACAAAAAAACACGAACGACTTGACGACCTCAAAACCATGCTCCTTAAACGTGCCTATCCCCTTCACTCATTGCAATGGTATCAAAAAAGCTAGAGAACTAACCCAGAACTTCGACACCAAACCTCCAAAGAATGAAAACAACATTCTCACCTTGTTCATACATTCAACCCAAACAACACACAAATGTGCCACGGTCCATCAAATCCTCACTCGACTTACTTAACAACAGTAACAAAAATGAACATAATAAAAAACAACCAACTTAATATGAGCAAACGACAAGCACCAAATCTAAAAACACTCTCACAAAGAGCAAAACTCACAACAAAACAAAACCAAACCCAACAGTTTCCAAATGCAACAACAAAAGATGCTGGTACAATGCAACACATCAAAGAAGGCAACAGCATAACATTCAAACAAACAACAAAGTCCCTTTCCAATGTGGATTGGTTCATCTAGGTATAAGATTGATAAACCTTTCAATGTTGAATGGAAGTCCCGAGTTAAGATTCTGGGAATTTATTTTACATATGATAAAGATGAGATGGTCAAATTAAATTACCTTGATAAGCTTTAAGACCGAGGAGTAAATTGGGCATGTGGCGCCAAAGAGATTTAACAGTTATGGGTAAAATTACTATTTGTAAGATCTTGGGTTTTGTCAAAGTTCATGGAGTGTTTCAACTGATGGCAGGCCTTCCTCGGTTTGTAATGAAATTACTAAGATTATTTTCCAATTTATATGAAAGGTCCGGATATAAATTAAGAGACAGGGTTATGTGCTTCCCTCTGATGAAGGTGGTTTGAAAATGATGGACCTTAAAGCGAGACTGAGGACACAGCAGGTTATTTGGTTGAAACGTCTAATTGGCCCTTATGAGGCATGGTGGAAAGACATTTTGTTGATCTACTAAAACCTTTGCCCCTCTTTATTTTCCCTTCTTCAAAGGTGGGGATAAATATATTGAGAGTAGTTATGATGTGAGTAAATTACCAAGTTATATCCCCCCCTTTTATAGGAAATATTTTGGAATTATGGGCTGACTTAGTACGTAAGGAGCCGTATCTATAAATGAGGTCCTTGCCCAGGTTGTATGGAAACAATAAAAATATTTCTAGTTGGTCATAAGTCGGTGTATTATGCTAAGTTTGAGGAAGCAGTTTCCCACACTATCTATGATTTTATCGAGAGTAATGGCAAATTTAACGGAAATTACAGACCAGGCATGGTTTTTGCCGGATTGATTTTATTAGATGGTATGGCATTATTAGTGCAATTCCAAAAGATTGGTTGGTTTTGAAAAAAAATACGTTTAGGCCAAAATATAGAAAATCCAAACTTGAGCACATCGAGAATAGACCAATGGGCTGTAATTTACTTGAGGAGTTGTCAATTTGGATAAAGTTGTACCCCTAAATTATATTTGAATTTTGACAAGTGAAATCTAGATGTAAACCGGTCAGTATGTTTACTTTAAGAGAGCATATGAGTGAATGATTCTGGAAGTAACAAGGTTTTTATATGCCCTTTTAATCGTCCATAAGTACAGAGTGTAGATGGTTTCAGTATCAAGATGATTCATGGGAATTTTAACACTTAATAATGGCTGTATAAGGCTGCGATGGTGGACTCGCCGTATGTGATCTGTGTAAAGGCCATGTTGAAAACAATCATCCATTTTTTTATTGCTAATGTGAAGTTGTGAATAAGTTTGAGAATGAGGTCCGTTCAAATATTTCAGGTTTATTCCCACTTGAATGAATTCAATAAATCTCTGGTTTTTGGTAGTAACATAAAAAAATGGTCAGTTATGAATATATATTGATTCTGGCACGGAAAAATATTTATGTTGTAGATTGACACTTCCCAACTATCAGTCATAACCTTCTGTAAATGAATAAACAGTGGTTGAGTTGGAGATGACTGTTGCAAATAAGAATGATAAGCTGGGGATACACTATAGCAAGTGGGGTCCTATGGTCTGCTTTAGTAATGATAGTTGAGGTTTGACCTTCAGGTTGAACCCATCATGTATAGTCACAAGGAAGTGAAGGTCTTTTCGTGGTATGTAATAGTTAGTCTCCATTGTTTGGTGATCACTCTATGCATTCTGTATTTATTTTTTTTTATTTGTATTTTATAAGTGTCTGTATGTTTTTTGTGTTACCTGTTTTTAAAATGTGGAAACAAATAAAAAAAAAAAGCCGTCTGGGGCATGAAATACAAAAAAAAAATCAAACACGACAGGTCTGCTTCAAAAAAACGTAATTACGCGATCATTGCAACGGCTGGTAAAGCCCAAACATGCGACACAATCAAATTCTGAGAAACGGGTAACAATACACAAAACAACAAATCGCGAACCTACACAAGAAAAATCCCAATGAGCAAACATATTGTGAAGTGGCAAAAACAAAGATCCCAAGTGCACCATTTTTCCTTTCTACAAAATGCGCTCTGACGACGCACAAAGTAGACAGATCAAGAAAACTACTTCACACAGAATTTCAACCTAAACTTAACAAAGGCATTTAAAAATTATAAACACATACACATACCCACACCCATCCGTACATCACAAACTCACCTACAGGGCTCACACATTCCCTTTATTTCACTCACTCAAAACTCTAAAAAATAACTGACATAACAAACTACAAACAGCACTCTGTATGCATGACGTTAATCATAAGTATCTTACCTTCAATTTTACAAATTATTTCACGACAAATAGACAAATTCATAATATGATACTAGAACAAGGTTTGAGTATACCGTGTAGACAGCTGACAGGAACCCCTGAAACAGCGATTCTTAAGTGCCGCAAGTGTGCCTTAAGATGGGGCCAAGACAAAGAGGGTAAGGGTCAAAATTTGTTAAAGGAATCCAATCAATGTTGGAAAGTATACCATATTATGTGTCAAACCCATAATGATTGAGTAAAAGTATATTGCACATGTACACCCTAAAGTTTCAGAGTTAGAGGTTAAAAACAACAAAAATCACTAAAAAGGTCCATCTCAGCTGTACAGGGGGTCACATTTTGAAATTGTTCCGCAACTTGGATAAAAAATGTGCAAATTTTGGTG
Source organism: Ophioderma brevispina (assembly GCA_023653785.1). Taxonomy (NCBI): domain Eukaryota; kingdom Metazoa; phylum Echinodermata; class Ophiuroidea; order Amphilepidida; family Ophiodermatidae; genus Ophioderma; species Ophioderma brevispina. Next base: position 7,541 of record JAMKCH010048892.1, read on the forward strand.
GAGGTCATAGGATTAAAGTAAGGAATAGTTTTGAGTGTCTCAAATGCTTGCTAGAAAGTAGGTGGTAATAAGATCAGCCCCATTGAATGCAAGGACGTTGACCTTCTGTGCCCCTACATCGGAAACTAAGGATTTAAGAAAGGGCAGGGAATAGCGTAACCAATAAATAAACTAAAGTTCTCAATCAATTTTGCGGATGTTATTGGCACATGAGGAGAAATGTTGAATAATTGTAATCTGTATTATAATTGAAACCAAGCCATGGTGAAACAATACTTTGATAATCGATTTTCTTTTCTACGATATCATATCCACCCTGTTAATTTTTTATGCAAACTCTAAAAAAGGAAAGCGTAACTAATCATAGTGTTGGTCGGTGATACCTATATTGATGATAATTAGTGGAAATATGATTATGCGCTACGCTATCGCCTACCTGGAGGCTTCAATCCCTAGAGTCGGCACAGTTATCAAGCACAGCAGTGCAGCTGAGAATGGGCCTTATCATCAGTGTGCAAACGACAGAGTACATGACTGCCAACTGCAACCCACTTCTACTGCTTAAAGTTTATGGCGAGTGCATCAACCATGTCTACGACAAATATCTTGGTTGTATGATGGCTTCCAGTTCAAAGACCTTGCCTGGGCAGGGCATTGGGAAGTGGAGCGGCAGATGGAGGAAGTCAAAAGTATACCAAACGAAATGAAAGTACGCCTCCTCAACACAACATGTGTGACAATATTTTGTATGGTGCGCAACTTGGGTGTGACAAAACAATTTGGGAGTAAGTCAATTCTTTGGCAACATGTTGCTACAGAATCATGCTGAACTTCAAGCGCATTGATCGTGTCGCAAATGCCAAAATCTATGATGTTACAGGTATGGAGCCTCTGATAAACCGAGTAAAACTGAGACAGCTTACTTTTCTTGGTCATATTCTAAGGATGCCAGAGGGAGAGCCTAGTAGGTTATATGCTTTCTACACACCACCGCATGGCAAGAGGAAGCCAGGCCGACAGAGAACATCATATCTCTCCTACATCCAAAAGCCCTTGGGGGACACAAACAACATGTTGCAACCAAAGGCTATCTCCAACTTGGCCCAAAACAGAAGTGACTGGAGGAAACTTGCGATCGCCTGCTGCGCAGTCGACTGATGATGATGATTGCATTATTCACCGTGTATTTTTAATTACGATATTGTTTAATAAAAAAAAATTGGGCATATATGCATCCAGCTTTTGAAAGATTTAAGTCAAACTGAATATGTAAATTTGGTATCACATTAAAGCTAATGCTATAGCTTAAATGTGATACTAAATTTCCCAAAATTCCATTAGTGTTTATCCCCGTTATGGTCTATAAACACCACCACCACCAGAAATAAAGAGCGAAATTAACTTCTTATTACCAGGGGGGGAGGTTGCTCCGGTGAGCTAAAATGCCAAAAGCTTTCCTAACACGCTTCAGAGCAATCATTTTCTCATCCTTACCAGTCATTGTAGCGAAAAATATGAAGGTAGCACCTTCACCAGGGTTAGGGTATGCTGAGACTAATATTAGTCTCAGGGGTATGCCATCAAAAGTCGAAGGGTGGGGGTACATTTTTGAAAATGTTATGCACAGTATGGCTCTAAACGCTTATGCTTATATAAAACTATTCAACTGCCACCATTTAGAACTGAAAACCGCGTTTCGTTTTTTAGCGCAAAATTGGATTTTCGCCTATTTTCTGTGGAAAATGCCGACGTGTTGAATTTATGACGTCATTGTGACACCATACTACGTATGTTAGTACTTATGTTGGTATCAATGGAAAGAAGAGGACCATAGCTATCCATTGCTATCAAAATCATAAGCATCGGGTGCTTTATAACAAATTCTCCAAGGGGGTGACAACCATTGGTAAACCATGTTACAAAAGAGGCTCGGTTAGGCGAGGGTTAAAACACATTGGGTGAACGTGTTTAAAATGTCAAAACTAAACAAATAAACGAAGTAAATAATCAATCTTCTGGATATTAATGACACATATGTAGAAGCTAATTTGTGGAAAATATGGAAGAGAAATATTGCCATCTTCATTGTACATCTGTACCATATTGGTACAAAGTTAATGCAAAAAATTGAAAAAAGTCGTAAAAATTCAACTTTTTTGGCACAGTGCCAACGTATACTTTCAATAAATTCAATGTGTTAGCTATCACTGGATAGATAATTTTGTCAGCTTTAATATGATACCAAACTTATCCAAATTGGATTTAGTTTTTGACCTCTAGCACTAACAGTAGCGATTTTGGTATAGAATATGCAAATTTAGAAGTCATTGACCTCTGACGTCACGCTCCACCGTTCCACTGAGCTTAAGACTTTGTGTTTTGGATGTCTCAAGGGATGACCTATACTCTGTCCAGCTCGAAGTATGAAGTATCACTCACAATTCCATAGTCAACACTAACACGTTGATTGCAATGCGCGAGCGATAAATCTATGTCTGTATAATAAATTATTTACGTCGCATCACTTGGCGGATGAATATTAAGAACTCATTATGTGCGGCACCTGGACTTCGCGCGGATATACTGCGCGAATAAATGCTCATAAAATCACACTGGGATCGATGTTGTTTAACTAGCGGTAAATACAAACAACCCGGTACAAATATTATTATTTACAAATCGCAGAGGATACGGCTTTTAAAAATGGAGGATCGTCAGCCTCAAAAGCGTGTTTTTCGCCCATTTCACCCAAAGTACTGTTTCACAAACACTGCAAAGGTGCAGCATTGACGAGAAAAGAAAAATAAATTATTCTGAATGTTTATTG
>JAMKCH010048893.1:0-11216 GCA_023653785.1 Ophioderma brevispina
ACTTTGAGGGATTTTTTAAAACCAAAACGTTGGGTCACAGGTGCACACATGGCACTCCCCCCACTGTTGATGAGGTCAAAGGTCACAGGCCAAGGTCAAAGGTAATGTGAGGTCAAGTTGTAAATAGGCTCTGAAATGTAAAATTGACCTCTTCATATTGGAAAGTTGAAGTCAATTGGAACCAAAACTTGAATCATAGGTGCAACATGGGATCCCTCATTGTTGCGATGAGGTCAAGGTCACATGCCAAGGTCAAAGGTCTGTGAGGTTCAAGTTGTAACAATAGGCTGCAACATGTAAAACATTGACCTCATATGAAAAGTTGAAGTTCAATTGGGAACCTCAAACTGAATCATAGGTGCAACCATGGGATCCCTCATTGTGGCTGAGGTCAAAGGTCACACTTTGTCAAGGCAAAGGTCAGTGAGGCCTATCATTCACTAACCGGACGGCAGGCGACACAAGCGGTCGAGGACCGATGGTATTTTAATATCAATTTTAAAAATGCCTTGTTAAATATGATTTTTACGCAGTTTCTTTCAAAAATTTGACCAGAATAAAGTCAAGTTGACAAGATTCTGAGTCAAATTTACAAAGATTTTCCAGTAAAATTTGACCAGAAACCTTGTAAGAACAATGTTCAGTCAAAAGTGACGAGGGGTTCGGTATTTTTCATGAGTGTAGTCAGATCGAATGTAGAAGTTTATTTGATCATAATATGGCCCATTCTTTGAGCAATATTTGTGAAAACCTATTAATGGGAAATTCTTAAAAATAATTGAAAACAAGCTTGTTGGAAAATTTCAACATTCTTTAAGAGGAAACGCATGTGAGATAAGTTTGAGCAAATTCAGAGCCCCAGATCCCTCGGGGAGATCATCTTGTATTCTTGCCTTTAATTAATCTTAACCCTTACCAAGATCATTGTTACTTGCCCAAAGCCTAAATTAGCACCTTTATGTGCATAAAACAATATAGGCCTGACCCTTTGCAACCACTTTGTATCATGTTTGCAGTTATGTACCAGGAAAACATAAGATACAAGCAGAAAAATGGACATGGAGGGAAAGACCAAGAAGAGCAATGCTCGCAAAATAAGGTCACCCAAATAAGTTACAATTATATCTTTATAGTATACTGACGAGGAAAGACAATTACAGGACAACAAAGGACAAGACCCCCCAATAACGGTTTAGTTAAGTGCTAGAACAGAGACGGACGAGACATGTGCATAGTAGTGTGAGCAAGATTATGTGTCATGGTTTTTCTTTTTAATAATATACTTTAAAAGTAAAACCCTATCTTAGTTTTGTGGCGTCTGCAATGGAGTGAAGGAAAGAACCAATCCTAATCAAAAATTCTGTATGTCAGTCCGTGTGGTAGTGTATGTTGTGTCTGTATGGAGTGTTACAGTGTGTGTATATATGTATGTGTGTACGTGTGTTTCATGCATGATATATGCATGTATCTCCACAAGCAAAAGGGAAATTAAAGATGGAGACTTGCTAGTGGGAATGGCAATCGCAATGGAAATTCGGTGAGTTGTGTAAACATTCAGTGCCAACAATTTGAAAGTCCTTTCAAGGAAATCTGACCGGTCATCCAAAGTCTCAGATGGTTGTATGATCATGGATGGAAACTTGGTAGGTACATCCGTTGTGGTGAGCACATATGCATAAAAAATGGAAAACTATCGGAGTACACATGTACATAATGCAATAATAGCACTTTTTTTAAGAGCGCCCCCAATTTTTCAAACAATTTTTAGATTTTTACATGGTGGTATTGATAACGGCTAGTCAACGATACATTGTGAATGGTCCAAGCTCGAAAAATGTCTGGTCGCAACAACGAAAATAGGAAGGAATTTTGTAATTAGAATAATTAAATATATGAGATCTCTGATAATTATAATTCAATGGCTGCTGGGAACGAACTTCCAAGGGAAATCGCCGGAAAATAGACGCAATGTACGATCTCGCTCAGTCCATTTAGGTGTTTTATTGGCAGGCAAGTCAAGTTAGAGGTCAATTTTATAGGTGGCACTCTTTCATCATGTGCGGACATAAAATTTCCGGCAGAGCTGGACCAGGAGCGGAAAAGACAATCTAGGATCGCAATTTCAATTAAAAAATCGCATAAAGTAGCGGTGAGCTATACAGGGGGAGAAAAATGATAGTTCAGATCATTTTGTCTAATCTTATTTGATATGCAGCTTTACACTGAGCCTTTTGACACCAAAGTTTGTCAAAATTGGTCAAAAAATGAGAAGGTGCTGCCCCAAAAACGTATTTAAGGGGGGGGGCGTCGGAAGAGCGTCTGAAAGTGATAAATTTGTCCATTACTTTATTATGACATTTTAGCCATTTTTGGTACCAAAATATTTGAGGTTCAAAGAAATCAATTTTGAAAGGTTCCAGCAGGGTCAGAGCTACGTTTCGTTATAAATGGCCATAATTTTGGTTAAATTAGCTATGAGGGCACTTTTGCCTTTAAAAGGTAAATGCGCTTTCTTATTGCAAACATGAAACTAATATCTTAAAGGTTAATCTTGATAGTACCTACTCCAGAATTTAAGCTCTTTAAACTGAATGGTTTCGCTGTGGCAGCCAGGGTTAATGGAATACATTCATTACGAATTTTGTGCCATAGGTTTGTGTGTAGGTCAACAAACTTTTGCACCCTATGTTTTCAATAGAGACATTGTACCAAATTATAAAAAATTGGCACGCACGCTGACCAAACAAAGAAAGAGCTATGCTGCTGAATAATTTCAGAATATACTTTATACGGCTTATCTTCAATTCTACACAGAAAACTATCTCAAAATGGGTAAGGTGAGGGCGTGGCCGGCAAAGCGCCCTCGTGGCTAAATTTTACGTAAAATGGCTAGTTTTATGAAAACGAAAAATCGAAATCTGATGAAATTCATCAAAATTTTGACCTCAAAAACATAAAAATTAACCCTAACTTTGCTAAAATGTGGTATGTAATTCCAGTAACTGACACACATAAATCATTTTCAGACCCCACCCCTCCCCCCCCCCTCCAAATTTTGATTTTGTGGCGGCACCTTCTCATTTTGGCCGATTTTGGACAAAATTGGTGCAAAATGCTCGGGGGATCAAGCTGCATCAAATAAGAGTTGGGAAAAAATGATCTTAACATCATTTTAGCCCACCCCTATTAGCATTTATCTGGAATTGTACGAATGACTTAGTCAGGATTTGGATAATTGGGTGTGTAAAATAAAAAGGGTGTGTAAACTTTTTGTTAGCAGCGGGAGACCTCACAAGCCAGAGCGCGAATATTTCGATCGGTGGTCCGGGCTATTTTAAAACACTACACCAAGGTTTCAATGTGGCAAAAAACCTTTTTTTGGAATAGCATCCTTTCATTAAAAATCACACGGTTTCAATATTACTCCATTGGGTATTTAGGAGATATGTACTCTTTACAAGAATGTAAACTAAATTGTATTTACTGCATTATTAATCTAAGTATTTTTTTTGCATTACACATGCAAAATTACATTTATAATACCCCGTGGTGCCTAAACCAAGGTCTAGCACCTACCACCTTTTGAAGTTCTTCAGTGGGCGGCACAGGGGGGGGGCATTTTGCCCCCCCACCAAATTTTTACTTTCCCCCCCGTTCTCATTCGAGTGGGGTGCACACATGCACAGATCATGTGGATTTTCTTCTGAGCATGAAGCTCTGAAAACCTACATGCACACTGTGCATGTATGGCACACCAAAGTTGTCCACTTTTTAAGCTCCTGGGACACAAAGTAATCCCAAATAGAATGTGTCTAGTTGATATATTTGATGATATTGTATGAATTAAAGCAAAAAATAAAAAAAATAAAAAAAATTTTATTGTTAATATGTTGCATGCAACATTGATTTGGCTGTAAAGGTTTGTTGTTCCAGATGCAACGGTGCATGTAAAATTTATTTGTGTAATCGAGCACTGCTTTCCCCCAGTTTGCCCCCCCCCTGGTCAAAGAAAAATGAAGGATTTGGGGCAAAATTCAGTGAGTTGGGGACCAAAAATCAAGCGATTTGGCCAAAATTGTTGAAAATAAATTTCAAATTTTTTCATATTATTTGCCCCCCCCCAAATTTCATTCATTTCCCCCCCCCCCCACGATTTCACTTTCCCGCCGTTTTGCACCCCCCCCCCCCCCAGAAAGAGTCTTGCGCCGCCATCTGAAGTTGGTTTTTTATTGGGTATTGGTTATGTGAGGGAATTTTTTTTTCATTTTGCTCATAAATATGTAAATTAGGTATAATAATACCAAAACATTCACAGAATGTAAAAAAGTAGTGTAAGTCTAGCATCCTACCAAGTTTTTGAAGTTTATTGTTCTTGTATCATCATGAGGTAGAGTGCAATCTTCTTCTTGTGCTCAAATCGTGCAAATTAGTTTATTATACTACCCATATATTCATGAATGTAACCTAAACCGTCCTGTCTGGCAATCTTACAAGTTTGAAGTTCTTTTGGGTCCTTTATACATGAAAAGAGTGATTTATCTCATTTTGTTTAAACTATAGCAAAATAGGTCAATATTATACCAATATTCAGTGATTGTATCCAAACCATGTTGGTCTAGCATCCTACCAATTTTAAGTTCATTGATTATTGCATTCATGAGGTAGAGTGAAATATTCTCATTTTTATCAAAATATGCAAATTAGGTTATTATAATACCCATATATTCAGTGAATGTAACCAAACAGTGTAAGTCTAATAAGCATTCTACCAAGTTTGAAGTCCATTGGTCATTGCATTTATGAGGTATAGTGAATTCATCTCTTTTTGCTATAATATGCAAATTATGTCATTATAATGCTCATTAATATTCACTGGTGTAAGCAAACATGGTTAAGTATCAGAACTAATCAAGGACTATCATCCCACCAAATTTAAAGTCCATCAGTAGTTTGGTTCATGTTCAAGCAATCATCGTTTACAAAATCACATTTAGAAAACACCATAGAAATTATATTTAGCAAATAGTGGCTTATATATATACCGATCTGTTCATTATAGTGTAATTAGATTGTTGAAGCAGTATACTGGCACATGGCACACACGGTTAAGATAGCCACTTCAAATAATATATAAATGCAAATTTAGGGTCTTACAAGTCACAGCTCGGCAAGGAATATTTGGGGAGGTTGGAGAGCTATTGAAAGCTTTAGATCTTGCCGCACAAGGGCCGAAGTTGTTTGGAAAGTTGGAAATTTACACTGAAAAATAAAGCAACTATAAATACACAAGGAAAAGTGCACAGCCATCAAAAGCCGTGCAAACAAAAAATCGGAAATTCGGAATTTGGCCGTGTAAAACACGGCCTACACGGCTGGCTGGCTAAGCCCTTGAATTGTACACACTTATTCCTGATTTATAAGTTAAAGAAATGCATAATTTTCCACATTTTTCGAATTTCTCGCAATATCGCTGCTAATCCCTTTAAGAGGTACAGAGCTCAAATTTTCAGGATTTTAGTTTCTCATGAATATCTTTCAAATTCAATTCACCAAAAAAAGAAATCATGAGGTGATGGTGTACTTGATTTGTTGAATAAGCGAAATCGGCATTACAGATTTGTGATGCATTGTGGGAAGGTTTTGCGACTTTTTAGGACTCCTGACCTTTGACAAATCAAGATTTTGGTTTTAATAATTATGTTTTTAGAACTATTCCAGCAATATATAGCCAATTAAAATGTGCCATAAATTATTTGAGTAGAATAAACATGTTTTGTATCTTTAAGTATCAAACCATATCTTAGAACTATTTTTCAAAATTACCAAACAGCAATTTCCTGAAATATTGACAGGGTGACAGGTCAGGAGTCCTAAAAATATAACCGGAAGTTACAATGCCGATTTGGCTTATTGGCATGGAATGACCCTGCTCCACAAATTTAGCTTGTATAGCATTTATTTCAAAGCTGAATATACAAAATCATCCCACTTATGATCAAATTATCATAAAACTGCATATAAAATTTTTGAAACAAATTGCACACTGCTCCTGTCAAAGAAATTTTTAATCCTGTAATATTTTAAAGGTTCATGGTCCGATCGCTAATAGTCTAGTCCCCAGGGACCCAGGATTTCACCAGAAGTGGTCAAAATTTTGTATCAGAAACAGGGCTAGGAATTCGGCGAGAATCGAGAATCGATTCTCGCAAAGATTCTCGTAAAACTGATTGCGTGATCAAGTTGATTCTCGTAAAATTCAGAATTACCACAGTACCGAAATAGATGGTTCTCGCAAACATTTGTGTTGGAAATTCAGAGACTGATTCTCGCACTCGCGACGAAGTTCTACCCCTGCAGAAGAAAGCTATTTTCTCATTACCCTGTGAATCTAACATTATATTGGGGTTTTGGCTGCTATCAGAAGACTGTATGAAAGGTGGTTTCACTTCTAGGCTGAGATAGAAGTAACTATGATTGTCATTACACGTGAAATTGGCATTGTTACTCAGATTGGAACTTGGAAAGCTTTAAGTACACCTAAATTTCATGTTAAATATTGAATCAATTTTCATTTATAAGAAGAACCTGTATCAAGAATAAACTTACAAGTATACGCAGGGTTGTAGCTAGCACAATTTATGGTGGTGGGTTGTATTGACGAAAATTTACATATTTAATTTATGTATACCTAATAATTGTCCAAATTTGCATTAAAAATGATTTAAAAATTGTCAATTTTTGCTCTTTGAGTGGTGGGCTCTAGAGTTAAAATTGAGATGTTTAGTGGTCGGCTCTGAAGCAGAGTGGTGGGCTCGGCCGCCCACTGTAGCTACATCCCTGAACTAACGCTATAAAACCAAGTATTGAACAGTGGAACACATGGAGCAAAGTAGGGGGTAGAGTGGGGTCTACATGGGTAAAAATCGACACGCACGACACAGCCTTTCTATCCTGCGAACGTTCGAACAACAGTCTTTAATCGAGCGACGGACCATTTCAAAAATTACTGTTAATCGTTCGACACGCGACTTTTGGGGAAAATTAAAAACCGTCGTACGACTTTCATAACTTCCGTATGCTTGACACGCCACACCCAACTTGTGGGAAACAACTTGCAAGCGAAAGAAGTAGGAAGTCTAAGGACGTACTGAAAATTACTTTCCAAAATCGATTTCCCGGGCGCCCTGAGAGTCTTTTAGTTTTAGTAATTCCTCAAGACAGTATAGAATATGAGGTAATATTTGTTAATTAATGGGTTATATTATCTCTGTAAATGAAATTATGTATAACTTCGCTGCCAGCCGGGCCGGCCGCCACCATGATTCTTTTCGTCATATTGAACATGACAAATTTGAGCAATTAAAACACAATCATATTATGGAAGTGTACAAAATCTAGGTTTTATTTTTAAATGATTTTTAAAAATATTGCGACTTATTTAAACTTATGTACCCCTGTTTGTTTTTTTGTTTTACTTCTAATTAACTAGGAATGCTTGGATGTTCCTTCAATAACGGGGTGGTTGGTAAACTAAGCCTGATGAGAAAAAGCTTGTCAATCATCTTGAATCCCCCCCCCCTCATGGCTATACTTAAGCAATAATAATTATTTGTGTAAAATTACGGTGAAAGACCAAACAAAATAATAGAGCTTTGATTAACTCTGTTTTTGAATCAAGTTTTATTTACAACTTAAAAAACCAACTTGTATACCTCTTTGATCGTGATATGGAGTGTTGGGAATCCCCGAAAATCCATGAAAAAAAAAATCACCTCTCAATTTCATCATTGACATTTTTGAAGTAGGCCCTACAGCTACACTCACCCAAAATGTTAAAATTCCATGATGAATTTGCCACGTTTGCATTCGCATACTTTGTGATTTCACAGTTACTTAGTTTCATTTCTTATTTCACATATTAATCGGAAATGAAAGTCGTAACTATGATGCAAAAAATTCTTTGGGAGGAAAACCCCCCTGACGCTGCAAAATCTTTTCCACCAATATCATCATGCGAATGTCGGGTTGGTCTCACTGCATGAATTCATTAACACCAATAGAACTGCATTTAGCATGTAAAATGCCAGCCGAAAGAGTCTACCGGACCAAAAAAAGGCAATTAGCAACACAAAATCAATCCGCGCACTGTATTGAAGACAGTTATTTAACGAGTCTGCTAACATTTTGATTAATACAATTTTATTTCGACATATTTTTCAGCGCTTATTACTATGGCAAACGTTTAATTTGGAAAAACCAAAACTTTAAATGTTTAAAATAACAATCACATGTTGTAGACTTATGTTTTTTTGTTTAGCACTGACTACATCGACCGGTGCACCCGTGACATTTTGTTTCATTCGCAAACTTTTGTTGCTCGTCCTCTCACAAAGCCTGAGGCATAGGCTCTGAACATTGTCGGACATTATTCAAATTTACCAAAAATAGCATCCAAAGGACTGGCGATGATAATTTATTATGACTATGCTCAACGTGTTCGAAGACGGTGATGCAAGAGGAATTTCCTAAAACAGAGGTATGTACGTACTTAATGTACGTTTCCGATGATGTGGAACGATATAGATAAAGTTACATTTTATAGCTAGCTGATGCTCACATGTTCAGCTCAAGAACTCTAAAAAAACAGAGCATTGCCAACTAAATCGCGATGCGGCAATTAGCCTTCTCTAAAAAAGTTAGTATTTTCCTGGACCCGTTGTAGGGCAGAAAAAGCCAACAGTGCGATGCCTAATAAATGATCGACTACTGATGGCACCACATATCATGTTTTGAGGAGTCCAAGTGTGTGAAACGATCTGGATCCCAAAACAGATAATAGTGATAAAATTGGACGATTACGCCCAATATTAATTGGTATTGCATGAGTTTTAAAATGTTAGGCTCGACTGCGTCTGACGCCAATACTTTGGCAACTCATGCTGACCAATTAATATTGGGCTTAAATCGAGTCCAATTTTAATCAATATAAACGGATCGACACGCGACACGTTGAACTGGGCTAAAAAGCCGAAACCGCGACACACCAAGAGCGCTTAAATCGCGACACGACGAGAGCCGTGGCTTAATTTGGCAAATCCATGTAGACCCCTTGGAGTGCAGTATGCTTTCATGGAAAAACGGAATATACTAACCATAAAACGAATTAAAAACATTTGTCTGAACCCATGCGCTATTGAACATTTTGCGCTAGTATCGGGGATATGCTTTGTGTTTTGGATACGGTCGGCACGTGTGCGTCATACATGCCTAGGAATACCACATTATGAAGCGGCATGTGTGAAGGTGTATGACCCTACTGGCCGTCCGTATACACTAGCACGAATTTTAAATAGAACATGGTCAGACTAGATGGTTTTAATTCATTGTAGGGTTAATATAATTCCGTTTTCTATGAAACCACTCAACATGTGGTCAATAAATGTCCCCGCCGAACAGTTCGGAAGGGGGACTATAAAATGAGCAGCACCCGTTCGTCCGTCCGTTCGTCTGGGATAAAAATGTTAACCCATGTGGTATACGGATTTATCTGGAGTTCCGTAGGGCGGCATGAGGATTGGTGGCAAGCCAGGGGTGGGTGAGTTCTTGACCTCATTAGATTTTGTGGGGCGTTATTAATAATTTGCTAATTAAGTATCTACTTTGCATAATTTATGTAAATGTTCCTGCAAGGCCTGTTTACAAGTTTTCTGGAGGTTCCGTAAGCCATATAATGATTGTAACTTGGTGGAAGGAAGGAACGGGCTTGAAGAGTTTTCGACCTGATTAGAGTTGGGGCCGTATTTCGGGCAAATTGAGTACTGCAAATGAGGCTAATTAAGATTTGTTGCCCAAAAACCCCAAACCCCCACAGTGTCTTGTTCTATTTTGACACTGTACCTTGGATACTCAAAAATTACTACGCTGCATGAAAGCATATCATGGGGCACAAATCTTTATGTATTTGAAAGTATGTCATATATGCGGTTAGGTATGCAAATGAGCTAATTTAAAATATGCGTAATTGTTTGTATCTCTGGAAAAACAGGTACATCGGATAGGCAAAATTCCTTCGCTACATGAGGCTACATGCCATGAGGGAGGGGGGGTCGGTGGTGGGGTGGGGGAGGGGGGGAGGGGTATGGCAGAGGGGGGGGGAGGGGTTGGGGGGAGGGTGGGGGGGTGTGGGTGGTGAGCGGGGGGCGGGGGTGGGGGGGGGCGTAGGGCGGGGGGGAGGGGGGTGTGGATGGGGTTGGACGGAGGTATGGGGGGGGGGGACGGGGGTGGGGTGTTGGGGAGGGGGGTTAGGTATTGCAGTAGGTTGGGGAGGGGTTGTGGGGGGTGTTGCAGAGGGTGGGGGAGGGGGGGGAGGTGGTAGGGTTGGGGAAGAGTTGTGGGGTGTTGGGTGTTGGGGAGGGGGTGGTGTTGTTGAGGGTGTTTGAGGTGGATGGGTGCTGGGGTGTTGGGGAGGGGTGGGATTGTGGCAGGTGTTGGGATGAGATGGGATGTTGCTGGGTTTTGGGCGGGGGTGGGGGTTGTAGTGGCATTTATCGCATTGATGTTATGATTGCGACATTTGGCGGGGACAATTTTACGCATCGCGTTAAATACGAGTTCGCCTTGTATTTATAGTTGTTCTATTGTTTTAATTATTTGTTGTACGGGTTCTCCTTTAAGATTCAGGTACCCGGGTACCCGCTCAAAAAAAAAAAAATGGGAAACCGGGAGCCGACAACTACACGAAATGAGACCCATTTAGGTTCACGCCATTTTATTTATTTTCGGCCCATTTTAGGGCCATTTTGGTCATTTTCATGCTGATTGTAAGTGCTTTTTCAGGGGTTCAAAGTCAAAAGTAGATTCTTATAACACATTTCAAACCAATGCATTTATTAAATTTTGCAACAAAATGGCCAACCAATGATGGTTAATTTGGTATTTGGGTCATAGCAAAAAGCTCCAATATCTCTAAATTTGATGTCACAATCATCACAGGACACCCCTAATATTTGCTTAAAATAGGACTGTCAAATTTTTAAATTTTAAACTCAAAAACTTTACAAAACATGATTTTCCAGATTCTATATTTGAGCCTTTTCTGACCAACAATAATTTTTCAACCAGCATTTAAAAACAGCTAATTGCCTCTACTAAAATTTTGTATTTTCAGAATATCAAAAAGTTTCAGTTACCACCAAGAAGTAAGAAATCACATCACT